>JASDQU010108691.1:95284-170239 GCA_032191745.1 Picea mariana | reverse complement strand
AACCTGACGAGAATAGAAGACTCCGGGAAGCAAGAGAAACCCTAATGAATTGGCTAATAACTCTAGAAGCCTTGTCGGCTCAAGAATATAATTTATATTAGGCTATTAGCCTCCAAGAGAAGAAGTCGGCCAGAATTAATAATAATATACTGAACAGACACATACCCAGAAGGAGAAGTCAGCCCCAGTAAACTGGCATGATTACTATAAATACAGGGTGCCAGTTTTTCATTTGACACATCTCAGGACTGCAGTTTTCCCAGTTGGTGCACATTGCAGTTGTAGCTGATGCATAGGTTTGGAGGAGGGTTGCAAGTGCAACTGCAGCAGCAACAAGTTTCAATATTTGGCTTGGATATCTCTAGGATAGGGTTTGGAACATCTGATCAGTCTTTTGTGTTGCGCTATCCTTGGGGAGAGATGCACTGCTCTTTGTTTGGCTATCTAGCCTAGGGTTTTGCTTCCAGAGGAATTCTCAAGTCAAGGTTAAGGTGCTCGGAGGGAGGCTTTGGCCTGTGGTTGGGTGACGAGGGTATCGTCAATGGTAAAATGAGCATACCATCTTCTATATTCTAATAGTCACTCACTGGGGGGTTTCCCTCGTGTTCGACGACAAGAAATCTATTCACACATTGGGATTTGTGCAATGTCTTGGATGCCATTACCCTTATTGGTGGTTTCCTCGCCTTTGTCGACAATTTTCATTATTGGCTGCTATTCAGAGTCTTTCTCATGCACTGCTTGCATCTAGTGCATGTGAGAGACTCACAGGGTCATTGGTTCATGAATATGTTCTTCGTCCGAGTTCCTCCAAATCATCAAGTTATTGTTGTGTACCTCGTGATGAATGATGAGATATGCCTTGATGCTCTCTTTTCAGCGGGTCTCCTTCCATCGACTTTAACTCATCTATTCTGGAAACGAGGCCTAGAGTCCTATGAGTACCTAGAGGCTTGCAGTCATTAGTGGAAGGTTCTCTCGCCATCAACAGTTGGGAATACATCAATGTCTCCTGATCAATGGATTCTTCAAGTGTTCGACCTCAACACATTTATTCACACTTGTAAGACTGTACTCGATGCCTTCATACCTACTTTCATTATCGGTAGGTTGTCTCGCATTTGCTAACAATATACCTTAATGACCGGTAATCAAATGAAGTCTCATTGTGTTCGACATCAACTCCTTTACTCACAAGATGTAGACTTGCACCTTTGGCGGATCGTGTAGAAGGCTTGAAGACATCAGTTCATATTCGCAGCTTCCCTGATCTGTTGCTATCATTCGTTGGACTAGTACCTATATGGCTTCAGTGATCATGGGAGATATGATTGTACTTCATTGTATACAAACATCTTTAGATTGATTTTGACACTAGTTTTCACTGGGCCTTGTTCGTGACTATGACAACCTATGGCATGCATCTACCTTTGTATTGCCTATTCATGGCTATGAACAACTGTTTGGTATATTTCCACATGGATATGTGTAATTCAAATTGGAAGCCATGTGCAAAAAATCGTTATGGATTGTAATATTCTTATGAGCAACTAGTTCGTCTAGTTGGGTCTCCATTACTCCACTTTTGGGAATTATAATGTATTTCGGCCATCGCAAATACTCCTTTGACCTCACACATTATGGGGCATCTGTTATAGCAATATTTTCCTCACTCCATGCATCTTGCTCAGAAGGCATTTTCCATTTCCCTATGTAGACTTGAAGTCCCTTTTTACAATTCCCAGAGCTAAAAATAATATTTTTCCACATATACGTGCCCTAACAACTATGCAGCATGTGTATATGCAGGTTACACCATACAACCCGTGTACATTGGGTTTTGTGCCAAAAATTAAAAATGGTGTCGGGTTTCTATGTCACATCATGAGATCCATGATCCTTGGCCTTACATATATTAGAAACGCTCTGACTTGACCCCTCAATTCCATTTGAAGGCTATAAATGGGCCATATCCAAGCTGTGGAAAGGGGGAGAAGAATTCAACTTTTGAGAGAAAAGTTACTCTGGAGAAATTATTCACTTCATATTGAGTCTGCATCCCTTTTTCCTTTTAAGTCTAAACACATTGTTCATCCCCCAATCTATTCCCTCTTTAATGGAGAACCTCATTGTCTCTCGTATATGAGCTTCCCTTTGGTGGAGGATTGAAGTCGTGGAGGCCCAACTAGAAAGGACTTATTTTCTCGGTTCCAAGACGTGCTGACGCATAATTTTGTCATTCATACACTTATGTTGATCATATTTTAATATAAATACTCTTTTCTCATCCAATTAATGTCTTGCAAATATTTGAATTGTTATTCCATGGGCATATTTGTTTTGAATATTGATGCATTATTCTATTATATGTGCTAACTTTATATATTATCACCATACGCTTGCATATATTGGTTGTTGAGGACAAGTTGTAGGTATATAGTTTTGAGTTGAGCACTCAACAATGGTCTTCATCGAACATCCA
Organism: Picea mariana; assembly: GCA_032191745.1. Taxonomy (NCBI): domain Eukaryota; kingdom Viridiplantae; phylum Streptophyta; class Pinopsida; order Pinales; family Pinaceae; genus Picea; species Picea mariana. Next base: position 167,757 of record JASDQU010108691.1, on the reverse strand, counting down.
GACGAGGTAGGCTCTTTATCTTGTCTTGTTAACATGTTTGTTTGTATAGCATACTTGAGATTAGAGTTGATTTCTGCAATCATTTCGTCTGTTGTGGTTTAACCCTTCCCATAGAGTGATTTTCCTCGTAACAATAAAGAAGCAATATTCACCGTTTAACATAACAACATAAAGACAAATTGCAAAAAATTAACTTACTTTAGCCAAGAAACCAAGAGACAAAACCCTAATTGCAGAAATTCCTCTTCAAAATCAACAAAAGCATCCACAAAATGATCTTCTAGGCATAGCGTATTAAATAGAAGAGCTAGATAACCCAAGAGAGGGCAAAAACTTCAAACTTGTTCTCACAAATGGTGAGTAATGAATGATGATAAAATGAAATTAGAAGGTCCTCTATTTATATGAGGCCTTCTTAACCAATTTGTCCACTTAAAATTGTCAACAACAAATTAGAAGAGAGTTAACACCCTTCATTTGCCTTTACAATATGCAAAAAAAAATATACCTAAAGTAAAACCCTAAAAAGGGTGACGTCATGCCCTATAAGGGTGACATAGGGATGGAAATTGAGACGTCAAGTCTCAAAGAAGAGAATGTTGGGCCTCTAAAGGCCATTTGTCATGCTCTCATGTGCAAATTTTTCATGTCATGTGTCTCCTTCTGTCAAACCACCTCTAGAACCACATCATCCATCAAACCCTAACCTCCAAGGTGACATCAAGGGCTAAAGGGTGTCGTCCTAGGCCTCCAAAGGCCACGTCCAAGTATAGAAGGTGAAATAATGTTTGGTCCATCATCCTCCATCGGGCAAGGTCCTGCAAAGACAAACAAGTATGCCCTCCAAGTGTCCACAAGTCATATGAATCATGCCAAGTTAGCCACATTTAATAAAAGAACCACCGAAACAAGTGCATCAAATCCCCCCTTTTCAAATTAAACAAATGCTCAAAGACCTTATAAACTTTTCTAAATTTAGATATGGGAGGGGTGTCATGATGCCCTATTGGGTAGGCCAATCCCCAAGTCAAGAATGTTTCCAAAGAAGACCCTATCTAGATCATGTAATGAGTATGAGGTGGATCGGGGAAAGACTCTCAGACCTGGGGTTCTTGACATATCAAGGGTTCATATTGTCTCATTTATGGGTGCCTTTGTCGAGGGTGAGCTACACCTTTGAGGTCTCTTTGTTTGTAGTGCAACCTTTTTCCAAAACCTTTATTTGCCTTTTTATTAAGTATGAGCATTGAGTGCTATGTGCAATGGAAATAAGAGAGCACCACAATGCCACTTGAAGTTAGAACACATTGGGTGCTATGTGCACTAGAAATAAAAGAACATTGCAATGCACTCCTCCTTGACGTGGGACAATTTTTTTCATTTTTTATTTAAAAGTCCTTTATTCCATTAGAGAAGTGTTCCATGGCTCTCAGGACATTAGGGAAAGAATTTATGTATGATGTCATCTATAACACCTATGGGCCTTCAACCCCTTCTTCCATGAAATTAGGTACAAACCCTTCTTGGGTTCAATGAACTCGAAAACCTAAAAGGTGAGGAAACAAAGGGGAAGAAGTGTGGAGAGTGTTGAGTATTAGTGGGGAATGATACGATGACCCTTCAAGGAACCCCCCTAGTAGAAACCCTTTTCCCAAGGCTGGCCAACTTATTAGGATACCATGCCAACCACCAAGGTGAAATCATACAAAAGATATAATTTCCAAGGAAACATTCCATAATCAAGAAAGAACTATTTGCTACATGCTTAAATGCTTCAAATATTAAAGTGACACTTACCATGAGACTAGACTTGTTACCTCATGAAGCAAGAATTGCTTTCTTCTGGAAGCCAAATTGGTGTAGTGGACGTTGCTCTACTATTGATGATGTTGGTGAATCATGGTGTAGAAGAGGGGCTTTGTGGGTTGTGTTATGCATTCGACTCTCGACACTCCATGTCTTCTACCTGCGGGCCTCGAGACATCATCTTCTTAGTTACCCCTAGGCTGGGGGGGTAACATTTGGCTCCTACGTGGGGACATGTGCTCATCATAGAGCACATGAGAACCTCAACATCTCCTAGTATGACACGTGCCTACACACACTTAAGCAAACTGTTAAAATAAGAGGGGTGGTGTAACTGACCCCCTGTTCATATGGAAAAATGATAACTACCAAAATCTAGAGCAAAAATTGAAAAATAAAATTTTCTGATATGTTTATCCCAACATATCAATATGGGTATGTAAATCATACAAATGTAATATAGCAACATGCAAGGATGGAAGAAAAACAATATGTAAATAAAAAATATGTATGCAAATCCAAGCAAAATGCAACTACACTACCATGATATGTGTGATGCAACATATATACAATGCAATGGAGGATGCAAATTCCTACCCTAACGTACCTACCTTAATCTATGTTACCTCAAGAATTCAGTGTCTTCCCCATGATGGGGATTGAGAAAGGACCCATTAAATGGTAGTGGATGCCTCCTCCCCTGTAATATATATAGGTAGTAGGAACCATTGACAGACTTCTTCACGATCTTGTAGGGACCCAACCAGAAATTCTCAAACTCCTTTCACGTGTTGGACTGGCCCTTCCTTGTATCCCACTCTAACACTAAATATCCTTATTTGTAATTTCCCCTTTTAATGTCAACTCCTTCTTGTATTACCCTAGTATATTTTTTTGAGGGAGTGGGGTGGGATTATGTCATAAGAACATCATCTTGGCTCAGTCTAATCAGTAAGTCCTTATCATCTTTCTTCAATATTTTGACAAAGCCAATTTCCTTATCTTTATACTTGTCTAGTTGTTGCTGGTGATATTCCTTCTTAGGCAAGTCTATAGCATCAAAATAATCTTCTTTGGCGAAGGGAAATTTAGTTGGGAAAAAATCCAGAAGAAATTCCTTGACTACTTCAGGGGGTTCCTCTGTTTGGGAGTCAATGTCAATTTCTTCAACATGATTATTTTCCATGGTGATGTTGGGAAGGCAGGCATAAGTACCATCATCCATAGGTATATCAGGACTGGTCAAACACATCTCTAATGTGCTACCCAATGTTGCAACAAACTTCCTAAACAAGAGTCCCCATGCATCGGGAACATCTACAACCACAATTTCCATCAAGAAAACTATCTCAGGACATTGAGTGAGGCGAACCTTCACATTCTCTACTACACCATGAGTGAATAGCCCTCAATTCAATCCCACATACATTCTTGTAAGGCCTTGCGGTCTCCAAACCCAACTGCCTCATCACCTTTAAGGACATGATATTTTCACGTGCACTTGAGTCAAGCATACAATTATTCAAGAGCTTATTATTTACTTGAAATGACATGAAGAGTGGTGGGTGCTCATCATATTGTAGTCTAAAATGATTAGCTTGAAGCATTATAGGAGGGTCCATAGGTTCACCTTGTACCTTGAAGAATTTCTCAACCTTGTTTTTCATTGAGGGAATCTTAATGATCTCTCTCAAAGTTACAAGTACATCGATATTTTCCAAGACAATGTCTATGTCAATATTTAATTCTAAGTCATTGGTCTTTGGAAAAGTGGGATTAGGATGAGGTCTACTTGTTGATGGAGGCATAATTCCTTGTTGAGGGAACTTAGGGTCACTAGGAGGATATTGTGGCACATTTCTTCATCTTGTGTACACTTGTAATTCCTTCTTCCTAAGTTTGTCCCTTGACTCCTCATCCATGCTATTTAAACTTCCATCTTAGCCCTATTAGTCGCTTCCCTTTTGCTTTCCTCAAGTTGTTCAGGTGTGATATTGAGGCACACTTGAGGAGATACCATAAAGATATGGTTTATGGCATCAAAGGGATTCATTTGAGCGGGTTCCCTATTATTCCTTGGGAATTCATATTCCCATTGTGAGTCTCTGCAAGTCAAGCACCAAAGAGTCTCCTCTTAAATTGTAACATTTGAAGGATATAGAGTATTTGGAACCCTTTGTTCGTTTGAAAGCCTATCTCTCCATGCTTGGCTAGGATTTTGAGGTTGTCCCCTAAAATGAGGCTTGGGGGCTTGTTTTTGTGCCCTCTCGAGATTAGTAAGTATGTTCATCATCAAGGTTTGATTCTTGGAAAGGTCATTTATAGCCTCTTCAAGTCATGCCCATGGAGAGATAATATCTTGAATGGTCTTTGAATTGTGTACTATTTGTTAGCACTAGAAGTTGATCTTAGACTGCTTTAAGAACAAGCCTAATACCCATCCGAATTTGAATAATTAAACCAATTTTATGGTTTATGGGTTAACAAGAAAGAACAAGAAAGAGAGCAATAAACTGTCTGCAGAGACATTCCATTAAGCATGGAGTCATAACATTTTGCAGATCAAAGGCAATCAAGCTGCCTACCAGAAAAATGGGCTATATAATGATGAACAAAAGAATGAAGTAGATAACACTAAGAAGAAATATTCATCAAGCAATGATCCTCTTTGCAAAATGAATAAAAAGAATACTTGAATAGAAATCATGAAAGAAGGCAATCACTGCAAATCCTTTATAGCTCATGAATCTCCTACCCATGAACAACCATTGATCCTCAATGTCTTAAATTCATTCAAGCAAGATGAAAATGTAAAATGGAAAACAGAGAAAACACAATCTGATAGTAAAAACTCTCATGACTCTCTAATGGCAGAAATGTTACATTCTGATATGACCAACAGGCTTACGAATCAACATACACAACTAAACTACCTCTCCCCTCTTCTAACTCAATCCCCTATTTTTGGACTCCTCTCCCTCATTAAATAGAAAATTGCATCAACAATATCTCTAGGAGGTCACAACCTACTCTATGCATTGGATTCTATGCCTTAGAGATATGTTGCAAACATAAAATCCAACTAATCCCTTGATTCCTGGAAACTATCTTTTAGAATAAATGCAACTAAAACCATCTCATTGCATGGAGATTTAGTGGAGTTGAATCTTAGATACAAGTGTCCCTTGGTGTCTAACTGTTCTCTGAGAACCCATTCGAACCTCCTAAGACAGGTGGAAACCCTCCTACAACTTAGATTTATCATACTGTTAAAGTTTGCAGTGCAATTTCAGGATTCGCTGCAAACTTTCCTGTAGGCGATGATTTCAACTTTTCTCCCAAGCAACGAACTGGTTTAGGCTGAGTTTTGGTTAGCAAGTCAATACTATAATTATTCATTCCATAATTTTTTTTAGAAGAACCTAGATTGAAATTTAAAATTTATGATGAAAATAATATTAGGTTAGTAGTGCACAATTAAGTTTGCAGCACACAATCGAGTTTGCAGTGCAGAGTTGAGTTTGCAGTGCACAATGGAGTTTATAGTGCACAGTCCAGTTCACAGAGCACAGTCCAATTCGCAAGGCACAGTGGAGTTTACAGCGCATAGTCCAATTCACAATGCACAGTCCAATTCACAACACAACCCAGTTCACAACGCACAGTCCAGTTCACAGCACATAGTTGAGTTTACAACACACATTTGAGTTTGTAGCACACAGTCAAGTTTGTAGCGCATAGTTGAGTTTACAACGCACAATTGAGTTTGCAGCGCACAGTTGCAAATGGAAATGATGATAATAAATGATAAAGCTTCATTTTGAAACCGACCCTTGGAGATGTTGGATGATGGCCAGACGTTAAAAACAATATTGCTGCTAACATTGGCTCCTATTGGGGAATGGAATGCTCCCTGTGATCTGCCAAGAACTTGTAGTTCCAATGCCTTATCCATTTTAAAAATATGAAACTTGTAGTTGTCCATCATGCGCTACAGTCGACCTGAGCTGCAAACTGTGAATTGTTCCTTCCTGAAGTATACTTCTTCTCTTTATTGGAAATTAAAACATTCACACATTGAAAAAAAAACTCAAACTATAATTTGACCACACTGTGTAAATTGAAGGAAATGATTGAAACATCAAGCTTATTTATTTACAATTCCTATACTAACCAACTAAACCACTTTGCTCATGTATATACAAATTTCCAAAATAGCCAATCAAGCAATTGATTTCTTGGCATGGATTTATGCTTGCAACTGTCTGAAAAAACATAAAAAGAAATTAATGTATGCAACAAAAAATTCTTAGACATCTCATACTCACAACAACAAAGAAACACCACACCCAAATTGTCAGTGTGTGAAGCTTTTGAAAACAAAGACTCCATCCAATAGACTATTGGATCATGAAACTCATGACAATTTTTTTTGGGATGATCAAAAGGACAAGGATACCATTGTACTAAATCTGCTATGTGAATAACATTATGATCTCTCCTATTCTGAAATACAAAAGACTGCTGCAATATATTTCCACCGTTGTCCAATATTTCAAGTGAAGGTTGAAAACAACTCTTGTCTTCATGATCTTTTACATGAGTAAGTATATTTTCAAATTTATCATAAACATGTAAACTTTGAACACACACAAGTTTAGTGACCTGTTTATCATCCTTCTCTTCAATCACAGGTGAAAATACATCCTAGGAAACCTCTTGAAAGACCCGAGGAAAATATTCTTCTGCAGTTATTTCTTCATGACAAGCATCATTTTCATAGCTATCATATGCTGATGTGTACATTAGTTCTTTGGCATCTGAATACTTAAAAGAAACAACTTGATCTTCATGAAAATTTGGAGCAACCTCAAAACTACTAGAGACATTTGGGTCAGGGACAAATGTGTTTACAGTGTTGCTATCACCAACATGCTTATCATTAAAACAATCAATAGACTCTTCTTTCGAAACTAAAGAAATAGAGAAGGTTTTACATGGGGATGATTCCTCCTCTACATGCTTAATAGTTTTTTCTACTTCATCCTTATAACTAGAAGAATTACTAAATGAATGTTGGATGTAGAATTCAAATTCTTTACAACAGTTTTCAAAAAGAAGATCAGCTGGATAAACTCTTTTGAAATGATGATGAAACACGGTATGAAACTCTTGTAATGATGAAATACTTGAGGGAGGAAGAGATCTATACCATCCTCGAGCGTCTCCTTCTAGTGAACACATGAACATTTTCATGAGCACATCCTCATGATGTATACCTAACTGATCCATCAATTGATGAAACATAATGAGGTGTTGTGCAAGATTATCCTCCTTCCTTTCTTTGAATATAGGTAGAAAATCTTCCCATTCTGATATATGAGGTACTAGATGTGGGAAACCAGGAATTGCAGAAAATTTAAGAGGTGCAAACCTTTGAGCCAAAATAACAACAAATGCCTTTGACATTATGAAATTGTGGATTTTCCACTGGATCTGTCCTTCATGGAGTCTTCAGGTGAATGATGCAGTCTGTACTGTGTCAGCAACCTTTGTTCACCATCAAAGACTGGATCTCAACTTTGTCATTCTCCCAGGGAAAATCTTCAACTTCGTCCCCGACAATGACGCCAAAAATGTTAGCACTAGAAGTTGTTCTTAGACTGCTTTAAGAACAAGCCTAATACCCATCATAATTTGAATAATTAAATCAATTTTATGGTTGGTGGATTAGCAAGAAAGAACAAGAAAGAGAGTAACATACTGTCTATAGAGACATTCCATTGGGTATGGAGTCATAACATTTGCAGATCAAAGGCAATCAAGCTGCCTACCAGACAAAAGGGCTATATAATGATGAAAAAAAGAATGAAGTAGATAACACTAAGAATAAATATTCATCAAGCAATGATCCTCTTTGCAAAATGAATAAAAATAATACTTGAACAAAAATCATGAAATAAGGCAATCACTGCAAATCCTTTGCAGCTCATGAATCTCCTACCCATGAACAACCAATGATCCTCAATGTTTTAAATTCATTCAAGAAATATGAAAATGTAAAATGGAAAACAGAGAAAACAAAATCTGATAGTAACAATTCTCATGAATCTCTAATGGCAGAAATGCTACATTCTGATATGCCCAACAGACTTACAAATCAACATACACAACTAAACTACCTCTCCCATCTTCTAACTCAAGCCCCTATTTTTGGATTCCTCTCCCTCATTAAATAGAAAATTACATCAATAATATCTCTAGGAGGTTGTAACCTACTCCATGCATTGGATTCTATGCCTTAGAGATATGTGGCAAACATAAAATCCAACTAATTCCTTGATTTCTGGAAACCGTCTTTTAGAATAAATGCAACTGCATCCAACTCATTGCATGGATATTTAATGGAGCTTAATCTTAGGTACAAGTGTCCTTTGGTGTCTAAATGATCTCTGAGAACCCATTCAAACCTCCTAAGACAGGTGGCAACCCTCCTACAACTCAAATTTATCACATTGTTAGAGTTTGTAGCGCAATTTCAGGATTTGTTGCAAACTTTCCTGTAGGTGATGATTCCAACTTTTCTCCAAAACAAAGAACTGGGTTAGGATGAGTTTTGGTCAGCAAGTCAATAATATAATGATTCATCTTCACAAATTTTTTTAGAAGAACCCGAATTGAAATTTAAAAGTTATGATGAAAATACGACTAAGTTAGCAACACACAGTCAAGTTTGTAACACACAGAAAATACGATGAAGCAAGACCTGTTGTCTTGTGGGAGCCAAACTGATGTAGTGGGCCCTGCTCTACTTCCGATGACGATGGTGAAGCATGGTGTAGAAGAGGGGCTCTGTGGGTTGTGCTATGCATTCGGCTCTCAACACTCCATGTTTGCTACCTACGATGCTCGATACATCATCTCCTTAGTTACCCCTAGGCTAGGAGGGTAAAATTTGGCTCCTACATGGGGACTTGTGCTCATCGTAGAGTGCATGAGAACATCATCATCTCCTGGTATGACCTATGCCTACACACACTCACACAAACTGTTAAAATCAGAGGGGTGGTCTAACTCACCCCCTATTCATATGACAAATTGATAACTACCAAAATCTAGAGAAAAAATTGAAATAGAAAATTTTCTGATATTTTTATTCCAACATATCAATATGTGTGTGCACATCATACAAATGTAATGTAGCAATATGCAAGAAAAACAATATGTAAATCAGAAATATGTATGCAAATCCAAGCTAGTGGGTGCCCTTCATCTTGGTGTCCATGATCTGATCCACTATAGCTTACTCAAGGAAAAAAGGATTGAGTTCTGTAGGGGCCAATTGCTCAGCCACCTCTGAGGTCTCCAGTAGGGGTGGGAAATATGGTCAAAGCAACTTCACATTAAATATTGGGTGCAAGCCAAGGAAAGGGGGAATAATCAATTCAAAAGCATTTTCACCCACAACCTTTGTGATGGTGTAAGGCCAATATTGAAGTGGTCCAAGCTTCCCGTGGGGGCCCGTGAGATGATTTTTCTACAAATTCAACTATACCTTGTCACCAAATTGAAACTTGTGTAGGATCCCTAGCCTCAAGCTGGGCAATGCCACACAAAAAATTCCAACTTTGGTATCGATTTAATTCATGACAATAATCTGCATATTTTGGTTGTGGAGCCTGATTATCTTCATGATTCTAATGTTTGTTTCAGCTGTGCTTGGACCCCATTACCTAACGGGGGGTGTGGGGGGGCTTTCCCCCCCACAACTGTCGCCAGGGGGTCCAAGGGGGCGATGACAATTTTTGTAGCCCCCCCTTGGCGGGGGATTCAGGGGCAACGCCCCCGAAGAAAAATAATGAGAAAAATTTCCTTGTAACATATTTTAATTTCATAGTCAATCTGGACCGTTCATTACAAGGTCACAGATCTGACGATAGAAGTTATTTTAGGGTTTTTTTCCCTAGAAGGAAACCCTCTTTTATGAGGGAATTGTATTGTGGCTGTGTGTGTGTGTGATTATTGTATTCTAAGAGAGGAGACCGCGAGAGAAACAAAAGGAAGTTACATTGGTTGAGTTGTAGGTTGTATCCCTTCATTTTATTGGATAATAAAAAGGAAGGAACTGGCAATTTCTCCGGTGGACATAGCCCACACTAGGTGAACCATGTATATCTATGCCTCTATTGTATGTGTATCTTCTGTGTTTTATTTCCGCATTTGTTTTGTTTTATTGCTCTACGATCCTGTTTTTTCTAACAACTGGTATCAAATCCCAAGATGTCGATCCAAGCATAGCCGACTTCATACTCAAAAGTCTCAGAATTACTTGTTCTAGCCAATGGTGATGTATGTTTCTGTCCAGAAGTTTCAGATATGAAAGGTGGTTTCAGGAGCTGTTATGTAAGCCTTTCTTGGTATTCTTAAAGAATTGAAGATTAGTAAGAAGCCTTCCCAACTGAGACAAAGGCCTAGAGACGTAGGCAAACTTGTGCCGAACTCTGTTATCAATCTTGGTGTTATGTTTTTGTTGTTTTTATTTCTTATATGGCTGCAACTTCTTTCATCAAGCTTCTTCTCTTAATTTCTAAATGGTAAATCAACTCATGCAAAATACTCAACCATAGTCTTTAAAAGATCAATTACGGATCAAAGCATTTGTCCATATTGATAAAGAAAATAGAACAAAGCTTGAGGCAAAATCCAAGAAGTGTACCTTTATTGGATACGGTATTAATGATTTTGGTTATCACTTATGGGATTATGAAAATCACAAAATAATTAGGAGTAGAGATGTTATATTCAATGAGAAGATCATGTACAAAGATCAATTACAGGGAAAGAAACAGGAAAAAGAAAAACCAGAATACACAATGCTTGATGAAATCACTGGAAAAGAAATTTCAAAGGTACCAGAAAATCAAAATGTACACCAACAGGAACAATAGGTACCTCAAACTCCTACAAGTGTTGTTAGAAGATCTACCAGGTTAAGTAGACCCCCTGAACGATACTCTCCTTCATTGTATTATTTATTGTTGACTAATTTTGGTGAACCAGAATGTTATGAAGAGGCAATGCAGGTAGACACTAAAAAGAAGTGGGAGCAAGGCATGCAAGAGGAAATTGATTCCTTGGTAGATAACCAGACTTGGGACTTGGTTCAGTTGCATGTAGGAAAAAGAGTATTGTAGAATAAATGGGTTTACAAGTTGAAGAAAGAAGATGGAGGAAAAAAACGATACAAGGCTAGACTTGTTGTAAAGGGGTTTGCACAAAAGAAAGGTATAGATTTTGATGAAATATTTTCTCTTGTTGTTGAGATGACTTCAATTAGGACTATTTTAAGTCTTGTGGTAGTAGAAGATTTGCATCTTGAACAGTTAAATGTAAAAACAACTTTTCTCCATGGGGATTTGGAGGAAGAGATTTATATGCAACAACCACAAGGGTATGAGGTCAAAGGGAAGGAAAATTTGGTATGCAGGTTGAAGAAGAGATTGTATGGCCTAAAACAAGCTCCGAGGCAGTGGTATTTGAAGTTTGACAGGTTTATGACAGAACAAGGTTATAATAGATGTCATCCGGATCACTGTGTTTATTTTAAAAGGCTAGAAAATAGAAGCTATCTTACTATTGTATGTAGATGACATGTTTGTTGCAAGGTCTAATATGCAGGATATAAATGTGCTCAAGAAGAAATTAGATAATTCATTAGCGATGAAGGATTTGGGTACTGTGAAGAAAATCCTTGGTATAGAATAACAAGGGACAGAAAAAATCGCAAATTGACATTGTCTCAGGGTGAGTACATAGGGAAGGCATTGGAGAGGTTTAGAATGCAGAATGCAAAACCAATTATTACACCTTTGGCCAACCATTTCAAATTAACTAAGGAAATGTGTCCCAAGACACAAGAGGAGACATAATACATGTCTAGGGTCCCTTATTTATCAATAGTTGGCATCTTGATGTATGCGATGGTTTGCACAAGACCGGATATTGCACATGTTGTAGGAGTTGTGAGTAGGTATATGAACAATCCAGGTAAAGAACATTGGGAGGTAGTAAAGTGGATTCTCAGGTATTTGAGAGGTACTTCTACTCATGCATTATGTTTTGGAGGTTCATACACTATTCTATAGGGATATGTTGATTCAAATATGGCAGGTGATAAAGATAGCAGGAGGAGCACCACAAGGTATGTTTTTATTGTAGGTGGAATAACAATAACTTGGATTTCAAAACTGCAAAAGGTTGTTGCACTTTCAACAATGGAAGAAGAGTATGTTGTTGCTACAGAGGCTAGTAAAGAGATGATTTGGTGACAAAGGTTTATGGAGGAATCAGGAAAGAAGCAGGAGAATCACAAGTTGTACTATGATAATGTCTAGGGGCGACGACGAAGCATAGTATGTTGCTGCTATAGAGGCTAGTAAAGAGATGATTTAGTTACAAAGGTTTATGGAGGAGTTGGGAAAGAAGAAGTAGAGTAGTAGGTTTTACTGTGACAATGAGATTTACATTGATCTTGCAAAGAACTCAACCTTCCATTCAAAGACTAATCATATACAATTTAGGTACCATTTCATATGATCCATCTTGGAAGATGGACATTTGAAGTTGGAAAAGATACATACTAGCCAGAATCCTGCAGATATGTTAACAAAGGGAGTAACCAGGGAGAAACTGAGTTCCTGCTCAGTTTCAATTGGTCTTCAAGCATGAAGTTGAAGATGATAAATTTTCTAGGTCCAAGGTCGATCATAGTCCAGTAGGTACAACAACAATGGAGTTGTTGTGATCAGTCTCCAAGTGGGAGATTGTTGGTTGCAGAGCTTGATTATCTTCATGATTCAAATGTTTGTTTCAGTCATGCTTGGATCCCATTCCCTAATGGGGGTGTTGGGGGGTGGCGGGGGGGGAAGGGATTCCCCCCCCACAAATGTTGTTAGGGGGGTCTAGGGGGGGCGACGAAATATTGAGAAAAATTTCCTTGTAATGTATTGTAATTTCGTAGTCAATATGGATCGTTTATTATAAGGTCGCAAATCTGACGGTAGAAGTTATTTTAGGGTTTTTTTCCCTAGAAGGAAACCCTCTTTTATGAGGGAATTGTATTGCGACTGTGTATGTGTGTGATCATTGTATTCTGAGAGAGGATACTACGAGAGAAAGAAGAGGAAGTTACAACGATTGAGCTGTAGGTTGTATCCCTTCATTTTGCTGGATAATAAAAGGGAAAGACCCGACAATTTCGCTGGTGGACGTAGCCCACATTGGGCGAACCACGTATATCTGTGTCTCTATTGTATTATGTATCTTCTGTGTTTTATTTTATTGCTCCGCGATCCTTTTTTTCTAACAACATATGCACATAACTATGCAAAATAATAACAAACAAGCACAAACAGTATTTTACAGGAAAACCCATATAAAAAACACATGAATAATTACAATGTAATTATTGAAACAAGCACATGAGAGACACTTATCTTTTATAAAAGAACATTGACTACATGCAGACCTCTGACTTTCCTCCCAGCCTTAGACTCTGTTGCTCATAACTCAATAGCAGGTTGCCTCTGAGCTGGGACTAAACTCCACTTGGACAAAGGAATCCTAAACCAAGCTAAGTTCTCTCAAACACCACAACAGTTCAGACTCAGGTGCCAACTCTAGCAGACAACCTACAGTCCCTCATTCCCCACATGTTTGTCCCACCCTGGGAAGTGTGCCTCTTATCTTCTCAATAGTCCTTCGACTACCCCACTTCCCTTTCGGGGCGTCAACAACATGTAAGACAATTAGTCTCAAAGCTCTGTAGCTGCATCTTGGCACCTTGGGAATCAATTCCCAATAGTTATCTCACTACGAGAGAATGCTCACGGGTCCGACAACCCACTTCTTCAATAACTCACAGGCTTGACAACCTGCCTCTTCAGCCCAATTCTCGAGTTACTAGTTTCCCGCAACTCTAAGGCTTCCCATTGTACAAGTACAAGTGATGGTAGTCGTAGACTACAAATGGTATTAGAGAATAATCATGGCATAATATGAGTGAATGAATGGGATAAATGAACTAAATTTCCCAATTATATGTGCATGTTCCCAACTTGACACTTGTCATGTTGGGAACTACATGCCCCCCCCACATGGACCCACCACATGGTGATACATTCCCCCTTATAGACTTAGGATAAAATGAATATCCCATATTTTATACTTTAGACTTTAGGAATATTAATAAAATATTCAATTAGGCTTAAGCCCCCTTAGCTTAGCCCCTTTCCTAGAATCTTAGCCCCCCTTTCCCATTCTAGTGGATTTTATCCCCCCATACTCTTTTGTCTCTTTGGTTTGCAGCAACAATGTGTTTTCATTAAAATCTGAGTGTGATTACATTTTACAAAGTTAGGCTCACTAGGCTTTTAACATCCAAGCTCTTCATCCTAATAACTACACAAGCATTGTGGCCTCAAAATACATATATGCCAAGGCACTTTGGCCCAAAATGTCCTTGCTCACCAGCCTATATGTACATTTACATTTAAATTACAATTGGGGTTCAGCCTAAGGGTATTATATTCCCCTCCCCCTTATTCATGCATTGTACTCAATGCATTATATACACATGTACAATCAAAACTTCAAAAGTCTTCAAAAAGATGTGGGTATTGTGCCCGCATAGCATCTTCATCCTCCCAAGTTGCATCCTCAGGACCATACTAGGTCCATTGGACCTTTATTAGCCCTATGGCTCGATTCTAGATCTACTTGATCTTTCGGTCCAATATGCAAACCAATTGCACTTGAAAGTTTCCTTCTGGCTCCACTTGAATCACATTCCAATCAATGACATGATTAGCATCAGATATATACTTTTTAAGAAAAGATACATGTATTACATTATGAATACACATCGATGTAGGTATTGCAAGCATGTATGCAATAGGGCCAATTCTCTCCAGGATTTCAAATGAATCACAATAACGTGTTTCCATCTTTGAACAATTTCCCAACTTCAGGGAACTTCTCTTGGCCTTTACTTTCAAGAACACATGGTCACCCACTTTAAACTCTATGTGAGTTATGCCTTTATCAACATAATTTTTCTCCCTATCTTGGGAAACCTTTAAATTATGTTTTATTTTCACCATCTACTCTTCCAGTTCCTTGAGTAATTCTCGCCCAACCACTGCTTTGTCTGCTGGGTTAACCTAGCTTATCGATGTGTTTCACTTTTTGCCATCAAGTGCCTCAAATAGGATCATATTTAGAGATGCTTGATACCCATTTTTATCAGCAAACTCAACCAAATGCAAATAATCTTCCCATTTTGATGGTTTATCCATCACATGCATCCTTAACATGTGCGCGATCACTTGGTTGACTCTCTCTCTCTTTTCCGATCTGACTCTAGATTATAGGATGTAATAAGGTTCACATTTGTCCCAAATCCTATGAATAATCCTTTCCAAAAATTTGATGTAAATTTGAGATCTCTGTCAAATACAATTGTCTTGGGTACACCATGTAGCCTAGAAATTTTTCTCATATAAATATCAACAATGTTGGTTGCCTTGTGAGTGAGCTTTATTAGAATAAAGTGGGCAACTTTAGTAAGTTTATCCACCACTACCATGATGGAATCATGTTGCTTTCTTGTTCTAGGAAGCTTAGTGATGAAATCCATAGTTACAACTTCCCATTTCCACTCAGGAATGGGCAATGGTTGTAGCACAATAACTGGGTGTTTGTGCTCAACCTTGACCTTTTGACATTCCAAACACTTGACAATAAAATCAACCACTTATTTCTTCATACTCGACCAATAATATTGTTTCTTGACAATTGCAATTGTCTTTTGGTAACCTGAGTGCCCAACATAAGACACAATGTGCAGTTCTTTTAATATCATATTATTCAAATCCTGAAAATTTGGCACATAAATTATTCCCTTGTACATGAGGATTTCATCCTCTTTTAATTGAAAATCCTCAATTTTTTGCTGCAAAATATCTTGTTGTAATTTTGTCTTTATTTCCACATAGTGTTGATCTAATTTTGCAGCTTCTAAAATTTTGTCTTTCAAATTTGATTTGTACATGTTAATGGTTGTAGCATGCATCTCTTGCACTCTCCTACTTAGTGCATCAACCACCTTGTTCTCTTTACCCTTGATATGCTTTATATCAAAGTCATACTCACTAAGGATTTCTAGCCATCTGCTTTGCTTGACATTTAAAGTTGATTGTCCAAACAAATATTTTAGACCGCTATGGTCTGTCCTCAATTCAAATCTTTTCCCCATGAGGTAGTGCCTCCACATCTTAGAGGCATGCAATATGGCTACCAATTCCAAATCATGAGTGGCGTAGAGTATCTCATGCTCTTTCAACTTCCTTGATTCGTAGCATACCACATGCCCATTCTGACTAAGGACTCCACCAATCCCTTCTTTTCATGCAATTATGCACACAATTTTTTTTTTGTTAGGATCAACAATTCTCAAAATTGGTGCACTTTTCAATAAATATTTCAAGTGTTGAAAACTTCTTTCACAGTCAGGTGTCCACTCAAATCTCACACCTTTATTTTGCAAAGATGTGATTGGATGTGCAATCTTTGAGAACCCATGAATGAATCTTCTATAGTAAACTACAAGTCCCATGAAGGATCTTACCTCTGAGACATTCCTTGGTACCGACCATCCTTTGATGGCTCTTATCTTTTTCGGATCCACTATTATCCTTTCCTTTGAAATAATATGCCCCAAGTAATGTATGTACCTCTGGTAGAATGAGCACTTGCTCAAATTTGCATATAGATGATGTTCTCTTAATACTTGTAGCACCATCCTCAACTGTTTCTCATGATCTTCTTCAGACTTGGAGTAGATAAGAATGTCATCCAAGAAGACAATGGAAAACTTATCCAAGTAATCTATGAAAATACCATTCATTAAACACATAAAGATGGCTGGTTCATTTGACAACCCAAATAGCACCACTGTAAACTTCTAATGTCCATACCTCATTCTAAAGGTAGTATTGTTGATGTCTTCCTCTTTAATTCTTACCTGATGATAGCCTGATATGAGGTCAATCTTGGAGAATATCTTTGCATCCTTCAACTCATCAAATAGGTCATCTATCATTGGCAAAGGATACTTGTTTTTCACAGTCACTTTATTTAGTTGCATGAAGTCAATGCAAAGCCTCAAGGTTCCATCCTTTTTCTTCCCAAATAATACCGGGGCACCCCAAGGGGATACACTTGGGAATATATACACCTTCTTCAAAAGCTCCTCAAGCTACACTCGCAACTCCTTTAACTATGGTGTACTCATCCTATAAGGAGTATAAGATACTAGGGCTGCTCCAGGCATCAGATTGATTGATAAATTGATATCACTCTTGGGTGGTAACCCAAAGATTTCTCTAAATAAATATTCAAACTATTTAAGGACTGCATAGTCTTCAATATTTGGCACTTTATCCTTAGGTGTCTCTTCCATATGCAACACTTTATCCTTATTCAAAATCTCCTCAAGCTACATTTTCAACTCCTTCAACTCTAGCGTACTCATCCTATAAGGAGTCTTGGATACTGGGGCTACTCTAGGCATCAGATTGATTGAGAAATCAATATCACTCTTGGGTGGTAACCCAAGGATTTCTCTAAATACATCTTCAAACTCTTTTAGGACTACATAGTCTTCAATATTTGGCACTTTATCCTTGGTTGTCTCTTCCATATGTGTTGCAAATAGTTGGCAATGTTTCCTAAAGGTTTTCTTCAGCTTCAAGGATGAAACCTCCATGATAGTTACTGCCATGGTAATACCCTGAACTTTCCTCAAGTTCCCTTCCTCGTTCAAGGAAGTAAATGCTTTATTATAGCAGTCTAGGACAACATGATGTTGGTCCAACCAATCCATACCAATTAGGAATTCATATGAGCCCAAAGTTATGATGTTCAAATCTACCCCAGTGCTCAATCCATTCATATATATTGGACATGCCTTAACCATTTCATTAATTTTCCTTTTTGCTCCTGTAGCTAGCTGCACCAACCAAGGTTTCCCAAGCTTGATTTTTGGTAATTGAAATATTTCCACCATCTTAGGATCTAGATAACTATGACTAGCTCCTGAATCAATTAAAATAACAATGGGCTAGTTGTTGATCTTACCTTCCACTTCAATCATATGTGATTGAAACTTAGCTTACTTGTTATCCAATGCTACGTAGATACTTGGCATATTTATGCCCATGTCTTCAACTGTATCAACTTGTTGTACATTGTGAACAATCCTCACTTTTCACCTATGTGACGGAAATCTCTATACATATGATCTCCCTCACAACCCCAACATTTCTTAGGTTATTGCCTTGGTCTTTGCCCCACTGTTTCTACCATTCTGGGCTCTTTAGAAGCTGTTTGTCTCTGAGTATTGTTTTTGAATAATGGTGGCTTGGTCCCCTTCTTCCTCTGCTCCATCTTGCTTCTCTTCTTATCTTCCCAAGCTTTTTGGAAAGTTGGCCTTCCTCTATGCTAATCATAGAGGCATTTATCTCTCCTTATGGTTTCCTCCAGTGTCTTGGAATCATCATATTGTATCTTATAACAGATAAATGATGGCAACCCACTCATTTACCTTTGAATCTTAACCTATTCATCCTTGATGAAAGAAACATATTTCAACAACTCTAAAAATATCCTTTCATACTCATCTATGGTCATACTCACAAGCTTGAGTTCAAATAACTCCTTCATTTTCTTATCATAGTAACATTTGGTTAAGTATTTCTTTTGAAAATACCTCTTAAACTCCCTCCAAGTAACCTTCTTCTCATCAATGTGTTGCACTTTGCCCAAACTGCTCCCACCACATTGATGCTTTTCCCTTGAGCAAGTAGATAGAAATTCTCCCTTCTTCCCGTGAAGAGTAATTTTGTAATTGAAAGTACTTCTTCATGCCCAGTACCTAGGTCTCCACATTCTCATCCTTCTTGTGCTCACCATAAAAGGTAGGAGGCTTGATTTTATTCATTTCTCCCTATAGCTCATCCACCCCATACCTCCTCTTATGATTTATGACAGAGATGGGCTTGAACTACTATGTGCTCTCCTAGTTGTCTGTCTTGGAGAGTGATGGTGATGTTTGTCAACGCTTCTTATTTTTCTTCTCTCATCATGAGACCCGTGACTCCTTGATTTGCTTGACTCGGTCTCCTTATCCATTTTATTCTCTATTCTTTCCAAGCTCTGCATCAAATTTCCGTTGAAGTCTTCTTGTTGCTCCTTAGCTTTCATAAGCCTCTCATTATTGACTTTATAACTTTGGACATCCTTTTGCAAACTTTTTATGGTCTCCACCTAATATAAAAATATCAAACGAGTTTTGATACAAACTTGATCCGAAATATCAACAAAACTTTGATACCAATTCAACCCAAAAATCCTTAGATGTCAATTAGTTCATAAGTAGACACTAAACATCTGACCAGATTCAGAAAATGAAGATTGACTTGACTATTTGCAAAAAATCATATGAAAACACTTATTTATCCATAAAACTTAATTAACTCACAATAATTTGCGGAAATAATGAGTGCCAAAATAGAGAGAGATAGAGACAACAGATAACATAACTCATTACATTGTTTGATAATGGAGTTGTAAACAACGAGACCACTCTATTAATGCTCAAATGCTTGATACAATGATGACTTACAATGGTCAATTTAAATACACCTTTAAAGGCTGTAACTCCAATCCAGAAACAAATGTCACCACTGAATTCCTCACAAAATTATGAGAAGAACGAGTATAAACTCGACTATGTTTTGAATAGAGGTGCCCAAAGACCCCCCTTTGCATGCATAATGAGACTATGGGTTTCATACATGACAAACGCTAATAAGACTTTCATACAATGCAGGGTACTCTTTGCATGAATTCCGATGTCCTGAAGAGTGGTTGAATGCTGAGTTTATATAGGCTAAGTCGGCCTAACCAAGCCCCTTTATTCCCGGGTTTCATTTGTTACACTTTAAATATAATATTCCAGTTTATTGTAACAAGCACACCTTATGGCCCATTGGCA
Source organism: Picea mariana (assembly GCA_032191745.1). NCBI lineage: Eukaryota > Viridiplantae > Streptophyta > Pinopsida > Pinales > Pinaceae > Picea > Picea mariana. The sequence goes on along the minus strand of JASDQU010108691.1, from coordinate 147,836 downwards.
GGAGCATCTTTTCTAAGTCACTGGAATATTCTAGAAATATTCCACTATAGGTCATGGGTTTGATTCTCATCCAACCCAATTAATTTTATTCTCCCTCACCCATTATTGGCCAATCAGAGAGTGTCACGTGGCACTCTCTGATTGGTTCACTTGTAGTATAGTCACCCGCTTGCATCAACATTCTACCATGTGACTACTCAGTCATTTCCACGTAAGTGTATGGATGCTGACTATACTTGCAATCTATCACCTGCCATGTCATCGTATGGATAACACGTGGCATTTTTTTTATTGGTCCACATGTGTGCGTGAAAATGCCAAAAATGAGCGACACGTGGCAACCTCTCATGCTACCACATCATATGAAATCATCCTGTCAGTTGTACGACCTTTACGGATAGGACACGTGGCATCCTGTGGGCCTTCCACGTGGCACCTCTGCTTTACCTATTTTTTCCAAACTTCAAATGGCCATAACTTTCTCATACGATGTTTGTTTGAGGTGATTTTTGCACCGTTAGAAAGATATCAATGAGATCTATGCAATGGAGTCATTTTCATAAGAATAATAGAAAATCAATTTTTGAGCATTCTTGGATCCTCCTGGATCTCTTTGAGCATTTCAGATCCTCCTAGGTCACACCTCTCCACTGAAGAAATTTTGGACCTCCAAAAGTATGGATCATTCAGAAATGAAGTGAGGGCACTGTCACCTCACTTTTCCAGTATCATCCATCTTTCCTGGCTGGATAACGAGCACCTGACTCATCATAATGATAATGAAGACTGAAACAACATTGTTGACCAAGTTAACCATTCCCTGAATAAACTGAATATACTTGATCCAAAATGGATTCAGGAAGGCCTAAAAATCAAAGTTCTCGGAATCAGATGAAACCAAATCCATTGCGTCCGGCTCGTCGCGTTGATTCCGACCATATAATTTTTGTTCGCAAATGGACACTGTATGCAAAAGTTATCGCGTTCTTATCGATTTCCCAAACATGCAAAAAGTCAAACTGGTCAAAGTCAACAGGCCGTACAACTGATGTCAGCAGTACGAGATGTGACATCAGCAGGGACACATGGAAACACGAGGAGATGACACATGTCACACAATTTTGGCATTTTCAGGCTAAGTTGGACTAGTACGGAATTGACACATGGCAGGGAATGAATGACACGTGGCAGTCTGTACATGACATGGCCCAATGACAGGATGACATGTGGCAGTACAGACGACAGGTGGTTGTATGGATGTTGATGTGGCAGAGTGACTGGGTTGTAAGAAAGCTAGCATGGCAGGGTGGTTGGGCAGTACATATGATGATGTGGCATGTGACTTGGTAGTATGGATGATGATGTGGCATGACATGTGGTTGTACGAAAAGTGACTGGATTGCTGACTGTGTTGGTGACTGGATCATATGGTCCAATCACAAGGTGACACATGGCCCAATCAGAGGGCGCCATGTGGCACCCTGAATTTTGCCAATGTTGGCTAGGATTTTTTTTTTGTTACCTGCAGGAATTGAACACCCGACCTCCACTTGCACAGAGTCTTTGCAACCACTGACGAACCATCTAGGCTACATGTTGGGTCTTAACCCATATGTGGCATAAGTGCATTTTATGGTGATATGTCCAGAGGTTTAGGGATAGCCCTGGTCGACGGGGGGAGTTCATAGCACTTGACACTCATCCCACAACCAAGATCTGTAGACCAGGAGCTAGCGCAACAGATGGGGGCGTGGGGTATTAGGACCTGGCCACATGGCCATACCCACATGACCAAGACCAGAGGGAAAGGGGGCCAACGTGACAATCCAGCCCGAGGACATATGGTTTTCCCCATATGGCCAGGAGCCCGGGTAAAGGGGGCCTGCGCCCAACATTTTTTCCAAATATGGGTTTTTTAACCATATATTATATTTGTTTTGTGTTTTTTAGCCTGATTTTGGAGGATTTTAGGCGTTATTGGAGGATCTGTAGCCCGATTTGAGGCCAGATTTTGGGAGGATTATACCAACTCAAAATCTATATAAACCAGAGGTTCTTAGCAGCATTGGAGAGGTTCAAAATAGCATAATGATGATGAACATATGAAGCTTGAAGCCATTTTTATGTAGGGAAGCCATTGAAGAAGCGAACTTTGTGGGCCGATTCCAAGAGCTACGCTAAACATTTTTTAGTGCCGTCAGTTGTGTTGGATTCTTGAGTTCGAGCAGAATACAACCAAACCAGTTTCTAATCCTTTTGACACTTTTCTGATGTACTTTTGAAGCATTGAAGAGAAATAAGAAAGCCTCACCCACTGAGTCAAAGGCCCAGAGACGTAGGCAATCTCGTCGAACTTTGTTAACAACTTTGTTGTTATGGTTTGTTGCTATTTGTGATTGTATTCTAATCTGCATTTCCTTATGATGGTTGCTATAATATCTCATTAAAATCTTCTTCTTTCATTAATTCCTAATTGGTAATTGAACACATGCTTAAAACTTAACCAAGTCTTTAAAGATCAATTTTGGATCAAGTGGTATCAAAACAGGTTGACAATTGGTTTTTGAGTTTGCATGATTACCATGGAAAAACTGAGTCATGGTGAAGGCGAGCTTGTAGAAGGGGATCTTGATATTGGATCAAGAAAGAGGACTTCTCAAAGTGAGGAGATGGCATCAGAAGAAGGCATGTCTCAGAACGAGATAGAGTTGCAAAAGACTTTATTTGCCATGTTTGAGATGGTAAAGGTCTTATATGAGGATTAATTGGAACGAAAGATGCCTTTCCAAGGGGAATATTCAAAAAAAGGAAAAAGTGAAGAAGGAGAGGATCCTTCTAAAACTTCTCCTTCACCTCCTTCATCTCCATCTTCTTCTTCTTCAAGTACAAGTTCAAAATCCACGGTAAGAAAACATTCCCATAAACATAAACACGATATGCCTTTACTTAAGATTGATGTGAAATTTGAATTGCCCATGTATGATGGTGAAGTCAATGCTGAGAGGCTTGATAAATGGGTTAGACAAATGGAAGTTTATTGCAATGTACAACAAATAAAGGATGAGGCAACTCAAATCAAGTTAGCATCGCTTCGTCTTGCAGGCACATCAGTCATCTGGTGGCAGAGTAAGTTGCAAAATGGTACACAACAAATTGGTAATGTATTTCCATCATGGAAAGATTTTATTTTTGCACTTAGAAAACAATTTTATCCTTTGTGTTATAAGGAGAAGGATTTAATTGAATGACAACATCTTAAATTAAGAAAAGGGAAAATGGTGCAAGTATACATAGATGAATTTCGTAAGATGGAATTAATGTTAAATATTCCATTACATGCCCAAGAAACTCTTATGAAGTATATAGGAGGTTTACCTGCACATATTCGAAACACTGTATTTATGTTTGCACCTACTAATCTTGATGAGGTTTCTGTTCAAGCAACATACATTGAACTAGGGAAAACAAGAGTTGGTGTATCAGGGGAATCATTTTCAAGGAAAGAGGACAAAAGGAAGGGGAATGGAAAGAAAGCAAGTTCAACGACAAGAAAGTAAGAGAATATCTCTTGCAAGCATTGCAAGAAAGAAGGGCACAATGATGACCATTGCTAGCAATTGCACCCAGAGAAGAGACCAAAGTGGTTCAAAGAAAGGAAAGGGAGGCAAACAGTTGCAACAACAACACAACCAACAGACTTGGGATATGATTCAGGTGATGAGACTGAAATCATAGCAGTTGATTTGATAGGCAAAGTTGGTGATGGATATGATTCTAGAAGTAATTTGTTTCACATAAGGGTGATAATGAAACATACTAAGATCGATACATTGATAGATAGTGGATTTCAATCTAACTTGATTTAAGAGGAAGTAGTTAAACAATTGGGATTGACAACTAAGCTACATCATAAACCTTACTCACTTAAATGGATAAGCAACAATCATAAATTGCACATAACAAAGCAATGCACTTTAAAGTTTGCAATTTCATCAAAGTTTGTGGATGCGGTAACGTGTGATGTGGTGCCACTCAATGAATGTGGAATGGTCTTAGGAAACCCTTATTTTTATGATCACAAAGCAATATTCTACAGGGAACATAATCGATATCACTTAACTAAGGAAGGCAATGAATATGTTGTACATGATCATCACTTAAAAGCAAATCAATCTCTTCAAACAATGGAACAATTAAGGAAGGCAAGTTATGCAAGCAACACACCTATAATTGTGCCAAATAAAGCAATTGATCTTAAGCATGAACATGAGATGGTTGTAGAATGAATATTCAATCATAATTTACTTCAAGATAAGCTAATGTCTTGCAAACACTTCAAACATATTATCTCATTTGCAGTCATATTTATGATGTTATCACTACTAATGTTTTCAACATGGATGGTAGTGGCTTTAGTAAGATGTGAAAGAGTACAAGTGGCTAACAATATGCTGTGTTTTTTTTGCAATTGATTATGATGCGACAGGTGCACATGACAGAGTTTAAAGACAAAGGACAAGTGGGGTGGCCTATCCTGCACTTGATGGTTGGTTAGTACCCTTTTGGAGGACCAAAAGGTCTTAGTGGGGAGGCATGATCCAAAATGGATCGAGGAAGGTCTAAAACTCAAAGTTCTCAGAATCAGACGAAACTAGCGCCATTGCGTCTGGCCCATCGCGCTGATTCTGGCCATATTATTTTTTTCACAATGGACACCGTATGCGAAAGTTATCGCGTTCTGATCGATTTCCCAAACAAGCAAAAAGTCAAACTGATCAAAATCAACAGGTTGTACTGTTGACGTCAATAGTATGACATGTGACGTCAACATGATGTTAGGATGACGTTAGCAGGGACACGTGGCAGCACGAGGAGGTGACACGTGTCACTTAATTTTGGTGTTTTCGGGATGAGTTGGACCAGTATGAAATTGACACGTGGCAGTGTACATATGACATGTGGCAGTCTATACATGACGTGGCCCAATGACAGGCTGACATGTTGCAGTATGAACGACAAGTCGTTGTACAGATGCTGACATGGCAGGGTGGCTGGGCTGTATGAAAGTTGATGTGGCAGGGCGACTGGGCAGTACAGATGATGATGTGGCAGGTGACTTGGTAGTATGGATGCTGACATGGCACGACACATGGTTGTACGACAAGTGACTGTGTTGGTGACTGTGTTGGTGACTGGATCGCATGGTCCAATCATAGGGTTACACGTGGTCCAATCAGAGGGTGCCATGTGGCACCCCGGATTTTGCCAATATTGGCTAGGATTTTTTTTTTTGTTACCCATGGGAATTGAACACTTGACCTTCACCTGCATAGAGTCTTCACAACCACCGGCGGACCATCCAAGATACACATTGGGTCTTAACCCATACGTGGCACAAGTGCATTTTATGGTGATATGTCCGGAGGTTTAGGGATAGCCCTGATTGGTGGGGGAAACGCATAACGCCTGGCACTCAGCCCACGACCAGGATCTAACACAATAGATGGGGGCGTGAGGTATTAGGACATGGCCACATGGCCATACCCACATGACCAGGATCGAAGGAAAAGGGGCCCAACGTGCCAACCCAGCCCGAGGACATACGGTGTTCCCCATATGGCCAGAAGCCCGGGTAAAAGGGGCCGCGCCCAACATTTTTTCCAAATATGGGTTTTTTAACCATATATTATATTTTTTTGTGATTTTCAGCATGATTTGGGAGGATTTTAGCCATTATTGGAGGATTTTGAGCCCGATTTGAGGCCAAATTTTGGGAGGGAGATGGGAGGAGGATACCAACTCAAAATCTATATAAACCAGAGGTTCTTAGCTACATTAGAGAGGTTCAGATAACAAAATGATGATGAACTTATGAAGCTTGAAGCCATTTTTATGCAAGGAAGCCATTGAGGAAGCAAACTTTGCAAGCCAATTCCGGGAGCTACACTCAACCTTTTTTAGTGTCATAGTTGTGTTGGATTCTTGAGGTCAAGAAGAACACAACCAGACCAGTTTGTAATCCTTTTGACACTTTTTTGATGTACTTTTGAAGCATTGAAGAGAAATAAGAAAGCCTCACCCACTGAGAAAAAGGCCCGGAGACGTAGGCAATCTTGCCGAACTCCGTTAACAACTTTGTTGTTATGGTTTGCTGTTATTTGTGCTTGTATTATGATATGCATTTCCTTATGATGGCTGCTATAATATCTCATTAGTTTTTTCTTCTTTCATTAATTCCTAATTGGTAATTGAACACATGCTTAAAAGTTAACCAAGTCTTTAAAGATCGATTTCAGATCAATACTCCATTGATTAGTAACCATTATCCATTGATTAGTAATAAACTGAACAACATAACTAAATATTCAGATGCAAAAGAGAATGAATGATCAACATATTTTCCCTTATTAATGGGAACAACATGAACCAAAGGACATGTTTTACTTTCAATCGTAAGCTATAAATTTGGATCCTGGATACTAGTATTAACTAGCATTTTCACGCGCCCTGTAGTGATAACTATCAAATTCGTCTTCATCTGATGAGCTCTCACAATGAAATCAATCCTATCCTTGAAGAGATGATACTTTTTCTGTTCCCTGTAGAAAATGGCCTTCCTATCATACAAGTATGGACTTCCCAAAACCATCCCGCAAATGTCAAGTGGAACCACATATAACTCTACCTCATCAATGAAATTGGATGTGATCACAAAACATAACTTACATTGCTTAGTTACCTGTACCTAAGCATTATCACCAATCCAACCCAAAGGATATGATCTCGGATGAGGCCTAGTTTCCAATCCCAAATTCTGAACAACTTTCTCTGAAATAAGATTTACTTGTGATCCACTATCAACAAGTGTATCAATATTAGCGTGTTTTGAGATAACTCGTAAATGAAACGTGTCATTTCTTTTCCATCAATCAGGGATTACTTTATACTTTGTAGAAGAAGCACATGAACTGAGAATTGCAACATAATATTTACCTTTGATGCCCATAGTTGTAACCTTAGTTTTATTCTCAGAATCTGATCCAAGATCCTGAAATATGGTCATGTTCTTCTTTCTACCCTTTTAATGCTAAGCCCACTTTGGCTTCAATTATGGATGCAACTTCCAACAATGCTTCTCATCATGTCATTTCTTCTTATAGTGAGAACATGTAGGCTTCTTCTCTTCGTCCTTCTTCACTGTAGTTGTCTTCTTACTCTTCCCTTTTCCCTTTGATTGCTCCTCGAATTCATGTGGCTCCCCTAACACATCCTCAACAACACGTTTTCCTTTGTTGGCTTCAAGATGTGTAGCTTGTATTGATACTTCATCAATATTAGTAGGATTAATCATCAATATAGTATGGCAAAGATATGAGTGCATACCACTAATATACTTTTGAAGAGTCTCATGAGTATGTAATGGAATTCTTAAACATAATGCCTTCCTCTTAAATTCCTGTGTATAAGCTTGAACGTTTTCCCCTTTTTCTTGCCTTAGATGTTTCCAAACAATCATTGATGTTTGCATATAAGATAATGGATAAAATTGCTTTCTTAATGCAACAACAAATTCAATCCATGAAGAAATGATTTTACCATGTTGAATAAGATCAACTTGTTTCTGACTCTCCCACCATATCAAGGTTGTGCAATTCAGGCGAAGAGTAGCCAACTGTATCCTTGAAGTGTCATTTATGATTTTTTGTAACCTTCAATATACTTCAATCTGTTTGACCCAAATACCTAACTTCTCTGTGTTAGGATATTTAGACACTTATGAGTTAGTTAAGATCTACTTGGTCTAATGTGTCGTTAGGTAAAAGTGTGTTTCTTAGTGTATTTCTTTAGTATGCATTAGTATGCATTTGTAGTTAGGAAATCCGACGGTCACAATATGTTCCTGACATAGAGTGATCCGACGACTCATATTCTCCTCGATCTTAACAACCATTGATATGTGGCTTAACACCCGATTGGTACATGATCTATATTTAAAGAGCATGGAGGGTCATTCGTCAATGATCATTTGTGAGAAACTTTCCTGTAAAATATCTCTATAATCTTTTTCTTTTGCATTAATAAACTGCTCCAAGTGGTTGCGTTGGCTGGGGCGATGGATATTTCCCTGTAGGGGTTTTACCATGTCAAAACATCGGTGTGTTGATCTTTGATCTGGTTGTGTGAGTGGTTACAGAAGGTGTTAGTCCTTTGTTGAAATACCTGTGTTGTCGAACATGATATCAGACCCTGTTTGAAGACCCGCTCATGTTGTAGATCGAGATCGTGAAACCGAGTTGCCTCATCTCCATTTTATATAATTTTCGTACATTTATGGGATGAGAGGACTGTTCCATTATGTCCAGAGCGCTTTTTTTAGTTAGGAACACTTTTCGTTTCACTCGAAAAGGTTTCCGTTTTCCCAAGATACGGTCATTTCAGTTAGATCTGGAGGTATAAAGCTTGAATACACATTTTTTAAATTTTTGCAGAGTATTATTTCTTTCCGGGTTGCCACTCTTTTAGATATACGTACGTTCTTTGCCCCGCACCCTGTGCGATCTCAAAAAAACAAAAATAGATAGAAAAATGTGCATCTCTTGGGTAAGCTAACCAAGATATAACCCTTGTTGTCATCGAGAAGCAAAATTTTTTTCTTATGTGAAAAAAGTTTTTTTTTTAGCATGCTCTTCAAGGCCATCTTCAACAACAACAACAACAATCCTCTTTCTAAACAATACAATATGCTTTCCTAAAACATTTGGTTAAAAGTTGCCTTATTAAGTAAGAGATCTTGAGTTCAAGTCTCTCTTTTATTACTTTTTTTTGAAAAAGTTCATGCTCAACTTGTAAAGTGTATTTCATTACAAGTATAAAAGTGAATTACTATAAGTAGCTTTAATATTTTATTTTAGAGTTATTTATTTTGCATGCAACTTTTCTTTTATAAAATAACTTCATTGTAAAAGTGATCCCCACTTCTCTTTATAAAAGTGGGTCACTTCATAAAGCGACTTACACCACCACGTGGTCCTTTGGTTACCATTTATGCTTTTTTTTAAAAAGGGCTTAACTTTCACATCCGAAGTCTGTTTTTAGTGCCGTTTTTTTGTAAACTGCATAATTTTTCGAGATCTTTCCATCCAGATCATCAGTTTTAATTTTTAAATCTATATTATCTACATATTTAATATGAATTCTTTCAGTAATCTTTTTCTTACTAACACCAATTACTTCCAATGGAAATCTCATATGGAGGATTTATTAAGAAGTAAAGGCTTGTACCAGATTACCTTGGGAAAGGAAAAAGAACCCATTGATGCTGATAAGAAATTCAAATGGGCTAATAGGAGTGACGAAGCACGCGGACTAATCAGAATGTCCATCTCCCTTGATTTAAGGTTCCACCTTAAAGAAATTGATGACCCCGATGAAGCTTGGGAAAATATTGAATATGTGTTTGGTAAACTCAATATTATTCGAGCACAACAATTAGAAAATAAAGTGATGACCTTAATTCCAAATGATTTTTCTTGCCTTGGATACTATCTATCTAAGTTTAAAACACTCATAATTTTATGTGAAGAATGTGAGATAAAAATGGAGGAAGAGCGTTGCATCTATCTTATTCTTTCTAAGCTAGGTAGTGCATATTCTATGTTTGTATCTACCTGTTATGCCATGAGAGAGGCTTTAGGGATAGCTTACCAAAAACCCACTCTCGAGTCCTTTTGTGTTGCTTTTATTAGAGAGAAAGATAAGCTTGTACAACTTGGAGTGATCAACACTGCAGGTACCTCCAACAAATCCTTAGTTGCCCAATAGAAAGATAAACCCAAGTATCCAAAGAAGCAACATCCTCGCTACAACAACAAGAAACATAAGGGTCCCAAACCCGCTCAGACAAATTTAGCTCCTAATGGTGACAAAGGAGCGACATACAAAAATAAGAAGACCAATAGACATTGCACCTTTTGTGATAAAGATGGTCATAATGAGTCCAAATGTTTCAAGAAGATGGCATCTTTAGAAGCGGAGATGAAGAAACACAACATCAGTATTGATTCTACTTCTTCTTCTTCTTCTCATGGACATGCACTTTCTGCTTATGGTTTCTCCTTCAATATAACTTCTACTTCTTCTCCTGATGAGTGGCTTATTGAATCTGGAGCATCTTATCATATGGCTAAGGATAAAGACATATTTTCTGCTCTAAATGAATGTAACACCAAGAAAATATTGGTTGGTGATGATAGATCTCTTAGTGTTGTAGGATATGGAACAATTCAAGTAGATAATGGTCATTTCAATGATGTATTATGTGTTCCAAGTCTTTCTTGTAACCTTCTATCAGTATATAAAATCATTCATTCAGGTGAAGGTAAAACCGTAGAGTTTTTACCTCACCAAGTTGTAATCAAGGATCTAAAAGATCCTAAGCATGTTCTTGCAACTAGAATTGATGATGATATTACCAGGTTGTACAAGTTTGACAACTTTGGGTCATCATCTTTTTCATCGGTTTTTGTTGCTCATAGCGATGACTTGAGCAAACTTTGGCATGAGCGGTTTGGTCATGCAAACTATCGCTCATTGCAACAACTATGTAATCAACAGATGGTGACTGGTCTTCGTTTTGTTTCATGCAGAGATGGTGTTTGTTCTGGTTTTGTTCTCGTCAAACATCGTTGAGACAGTTTTGACAAACGTGCCTCTTGGCATGCCTCATGCCCTTTGTAGCTTGTTCACATTGATTTGTGTGGTCCACTTTCTAATCCTTTTTTAAGGGTGCTAGTATTTCTTAAATTTCATTGATGATTTTTCCAGACGTACTTGGGTTTACTTCTTAAAACTTAAGAGCAAAGTTTTTGACAAGTTTTTTGGCCTACAAGACCTTTGTAGAAAAACAACCTGGACATCAAATTCAAAAGTTAAGAACAAATAATGGAGGCGAATATGTGAACAATAATTTTACAAGTTACTGCACTACATAGGGCATCCAAATGCAACACATTATTCCATATACACCACAACAAAATGGTGTTGCTGAGAGAAATAATCACACATTAAAAGAAATGGCTAATTGTATGATCCAATCTAAGGGATTAAGTCTAAAGTATTGGGTGGAAGAAATCAACTGTGCAAATTACATAGTAAATTGCACTCCCACAAAGGCTCTTAAAAATATAACACTGGAAGAAGCTTGGACTAAAATTAAACCAGATGTAAGTCACTTCCGTGTATTTGGCAGTATAACATGGGCTCACATTCCTGATGAGAAAAGGAAAACATTACAGCCTAAAAGTGAGAAGTGTATATTTGTTGGTTATTTTGAAGATGTCAAAGGTTATAGACTTCTTCAACCACATTGCAATGAAATTATTATTATCATAGATGTTAAATTTGATGAAAATCTCTTGGCCTGCAAGCCTAATTCGACGATTGTGCCTTCTTCGATTTGCAAGCCATCTTCGGCGTTTGTACCTTTTGTTGTTCCTATTCTGGTTTCTTCTTCAGATGATGACAGTGATGATGAAAATCCACCTCCACTTGCTCACCTTCCTCCAGATGATTCCTTTGAACCTGAACCAACACCAGTTCCACGGCTTCCTAGATGGGTCTGTTCAACACGAGAAGCAACTGGTGGTCTTGTCACTGATCCTTCATATCAACGTCGAACACGTTCACAGTTCCAACAAGCCTCTTCTCTTTTGGCTCAAGTTTCCAAGACTCATGATCCAGAGACATTTGCAGAAGCTTCAGGTCATACATATTGGGATACAACAATGAATGAAGAGTATCGTTCTTTAATGGAAAACGATACTTGGAATATTGTACCTCTTCCAAAAGGAAGAAAACTTGTCATATGTAAATGGGTCTACATAACTAAGTATGCATCAGATGGAAGTGTTGAAAGATGCAAGACTCGGTTAGTTGCTAAAGGATTTTCCCAAGTTGAAGGAATTGACTATAAAGAAACCTTTGCCTCCGTAGCCAAAATGAATTCCATCTGCCTTGTTCTTGCCCTTGCTGCCTCACATAAATGGGAGGTCCATCAGATGGATGTTAAATATGCCTTCTTGCACAGAGATTTGCAAGAAGAAATCTACATGGAACAACCTCCTGACTATGTCCAGAATGATTCTAGTTTTGTTTGTCACCTTAAGAAATCTCTTTATGGTCTTAAGCAAGCTCCCCGAGCTTGGTATGCCAAAATGGAAAATTTTCTTATTGACAGTGGATTCTCTAGATGCCATTGTGATCCTAATGTCTATACCAAGAAAGTAGGAAGCCATGTCATCATCCTTGTTCTTTATGTTGATGACCTTATCCTTACTAGTAGTGACTCAAAACTTTTAAACCACGTGAAAACCAACCTTAAGAAGAAATTTAAAATGACAGACTTAAGTTTTTTGCACTATTTCCTTGGCCTCCAAGTTTTGCAAACCAATGAAGGGATTTTTCTTTCCCAGACTAAGTATGCTTGTGACCTTCTTCATCACTTTCACATGGACGATTGTAAACCAACCCCTTCTCCCTTCTAGTCTGGAGTCAAGCTTACTACCACCTGTACTTCTCCCGAAGTTGATGCCACCCTATACCGTCAATTAGTTTGTAGCCTCTTATACTTGACTCATACCGTTCCCGATCTTTACTTTGTTGTTGGTCTTGTTTCCCCGTATATGCAAACACCCCATGAAATCCATTGGAAAGCAACTAAAAGGATACTTCGCTATGTCCATGGTATAACAATTCAGTTCAGGATACATTACAGTTCAGGGGGGACTCCTTTATTGGTTGGTTTCACTGATTTAGATTGGGACGACGACCCTAATGATAAAAATTCTACTGCAGGTTATGTTTTCAGCCTTGGTTCAAGACCTATCACTTGGGCTTGTAAGAAACAATAGGCTATTGCACTTTCTTTAGTAGAAGCAGAGTACCGAACAACGATAAATGCAAGTCAGGAAGCCTTGTGGCTTTGACAGATCCTTTCAGAGTTTGGATTCGAGTAGCAACATCTGACTAGCCTTTGGTGCGACAGTCAGAGTGTTATCAATCTCACCAAATACTCAGTTCAACATCAACAGATCAAGCACATTGAGCTACAGATGCACTTCAATAGAAAGTTCATTCATGATCAAGTTATTGAAGTGCTCTTTTTCCCTACAGAAGATCAAGTTGCAGACATTTTCACAAAGTCTCTTATAGAAGCGAAGTTTTCCAAACTTCGATCTATGTTAGGAGTCTAGGAAGTTTTCACTAAGGGGGGATATGATTTAATGCCTCCTTCCTTCTTCTATTGTGTCACTATTGTAAATCCTTCAATCCTATTCCAAGTTGTTCTTAAGGGGGGATGTTAGGATATTGAGACACTTAGGAGTTAGTTGAGATATACTTGGTCTACTGTGTCGTTAGGTAAAATTGTGTTTATTAGTGTGTTTCTTTAGTATGCATTAGTATGAATTTGTAGTTAGGAAATATGATGGTCACGATATGTTCCCAACACAGAGTGATCTGACGGTTCATATTCTCCTCGATATTAACAACCATTGATCAGTGGCTTAACACCCGATTGGTCCATGATCTCTATTTAAAGAGCATAGAGGGTCATTTGTCGATGATCGATTGTGAGAAAATCCCTTGTAAAATCTCTCTGTAATCTTTTTCTTTTGCATTAATAAACTGCTCCAAGTGGCCGCGTTGGCTGGGGCTGTGGATGTTTCCCCGTCAGGGTTTTACCATGTCAAAACATTGGTGTGTTGATCTTTAATATGGTTGTGTGAGTGGTTACTGAAGGTGTTCATCCTCTGTTGGAATACTTGTGTTGTTGAACACTCAGCATTCAAATCTCCATCATAAGTAGGCAAATCAAACTTTACATCTAGCTTTAACAAAGGAAAATCATGAGAGAATGAGAAGACTTCTGAGAATGCTTTTTCCTCTTATGAGAAGAATGTTCACTTTCATCGGAAGAATATGATGATGATGATAGGGACGAAGGAAGATCTGGAGGTTCTTCACCTTCTCCTTCTTCTTTAACTGCTTCAGTTTTTATCGATGTACTTCTCCCTTGGCCTTCTTTCGATCCTCATACATTTCTTCCACTATGGCCTTCATTAAAGTAAATATCTCGAAGAAATCATCTTTAGATTCGTAAGGACCTAACCGTCTTGTTGAAGCCATTTCTCCTTTTTGAGTGAAGCTCCTTGAACCAATTTTAGGATTATAAATTGCAAGCTTGCCTTCACCTCGCTTAGATTTGGACCTCGTAAGCATTCACTTGCAAATAAACGTCAAAACCAGCTCTGATACCACATGATCTGAAAATATCAAACGAGTTCTGATACCAACTTGATCCGAAATATAAAAAAAACTCTGATACCAATTCAACCCGAAAATCCTTAGATGTCAATTAGTTCATAAGCAGACACTAAACATTCGACCAGATTCAAAAAATGAAGATCGACTTGACTATTTGCAAAATATCATGTGAAAACCATTATTTAGCCATAAAACTTCATTAACTGATAATAACTTGTGAAAATAATGAGTGCCTAAATAGAGAGAACTAGAGACAACAAATAACATAGCTCATTACACAGTTTGGTAATGGAGTTCCAAACAGTGAGACCGGTCTATTAATGCTCAAATGCTTGATACAATGATGACTTACAATGGCCAATTTAAAGACCCTTAAAGTTTGTAACTCCAACCCATAAACAAAGGTCACCACCGAACTCCTCATGAAATTATGAGAAGAACAAGTATAAACTGGACTATGTTCTGAACATGTGCCCAAAGACCCCCCTTTGCACTCATAATGAGACTATGGTTCTCATACATGAAAAATGGAAATAATACTTTCATACATAGAAATTTTAAATAAAACTAACATCACGATCAGATTCCTCTCGAAATTCTAAGAAAAATGAGTATAAACACTCTATACTTCCCTCAAAGAACTCAATAGCACGCAAAACGAGACAAATCCAACGTAAGAACACCTCTTACATGCAAAACGAGGAAAGATATGGACAAAATTATATGTAGGGCACTCTTGGAACAAATTTTGATGTCATGAACAATGGTTAAATGCTGAGTTTATATAGGCTAAGTCGGCCTAACTGAGCCCCTTTATTCTCGAGCTTCATTTGTTACACTTTAAATATAATATTCTAGTTTGTTATAACAAGCACACCTTGTGGAACATGGGTAGGAGCATCTTTGATATGTCGTTGGAATATTTTGGGAATATTCCACCATATGTCATGGGTTCGATTCTCATCCAACCAAACTAATTGGATTCTCCCTTAGCCATTACTAGCCAATCAGAGAGTGTCAGGTGGCACTCTTTGATTGGTCCACTTGTAATATAATCACCTGCTTGCATAAAAATTATGCCATATCATTGCCCAATAATTTCCATGTTAGCATACGGATGCTGACTGTATCTACCACCTGTCACCTACCACTTCATCGTATGGATGACATGTGGCATTTTTTTTATTGGTCCACATGGGTGCCTGAAAATGCCAAAAATGAGTGACATGTGGCAACCTCTCGTGCTGCCACATCATCCTGTTGAAATTAGCCTGAAATTATCCTATTAATTGTATGACCTATATGGACATGCCATGTGGTATCCTGTGGGCCTGCCACGTGGCACCCCTGCTTTACCTAATTTTTCCAAACTTCAAACGACCATAACTTTCTCATATGACGTCTGTTTGAGGCGATTTTTGTGTCGTTGTAAAGCTATCACCGAGTTCTACACAATGGAGTCATTTTTCATAAGAATCCGAGTAAATCAAATTTTGAGCATTCTTAGATCCCATTGGATCACTTTGAGCATTCCATATCCTCTTGGATTACCACCAAGTTCATGCTTTCTTCCTTTTCTTCTCCATGTCCATTTGAATTTGTACCCTCATTGACCATATTGACATACATAGCTATGCCCCCATAATCATGGTTGTAGGTTCTTTGTGCATCTTCCATGCTTCTAATATATGCATTGATCATGCGTTGATCAAATTGTTGTTAACTCTGCAAAACGTGCACGCAAATTTTTTTGTTAGACTAGTTAATTTTGAAATATATAAATACTATGCACAATTCTATTCCATGAGTGTATCAGAACCCTTTATCCCGATTCCTTGTGAATTTAACTACCCAGTTCAAATTTATGGGCGAATTTATGGACTCCTCTTTCCAAGACCTTTCAAATGACTCCTTCCTTGCTCAATTCTTATTTTTGAGCATAAAGTTATGGTTGTTTGAATTTACCCAAAAAATCCTTCAACCAGATGCAAATTTTAACTGTGCTTATGAATCCTTGCACTTGCTGCTTTGGAAATTTGAGAAGATATCAATTGGGTTCCTTCATGGCCATCATCTGGGTTTGAGGTTGCTAGATACAACTTGTTGAAGTTTCAGATCAATTAATCTATTTAGCCCTGAATGTTACATGTACCTTCTATGCCCTCCTGTACGTTTTTAAGTGCCCAAATTTTTATTTCAACTCCCTGGTTGTCTTCTATGGCTCAAGATATTTCCGTAGATTGCTCCTGTGCCCCAATCCAATTATGGATCAAGAATTTATGGCCCTTAGAAGTTAATTGGGTCTCAAATTCACCCTGCACAATTTGGCCTGTAACTTCTTCATACTAGCTCCATTTGACGAATGGTTTACACCGTTAGAAATCTCTCTTCAAGATTTATTATTTCAGATGCAAAAACTCCTTGTCTTGGAAGAACATATAGTTTCATACAAATTGGACTACTCGAAAATTTCATTTAGGCCTTCAAAAATGGCTTGCAAGTTGAACACCTGGAAAATACCCATTTTTTGGGCAACTTTTCACTATTATTTTTAAAATTTGGTTAACTTATGCTCACTGGGATGATGACATGGCACTCGAGTTTGCCTAAAATCCATGAAGGGATGCCCTATCAACTCCTCACCCACTTGGCTTTACCCTGTCAGTCCCATCTTCCTCTCCCTTCTTTACTTATCCCCTCCACATCACACACATTACTATATATATATATATATATATATATAGGCCCACAAGCTTAGTTTTCCTACGTGGTACCTTTTTATTGGGTCGTGGGAATGGTTGGGTTCCATCTCACACCCATTCTCCATGCGTGCACGAAGTTTCTCGTCATTTTAATAAGATAATGGAGGATCATGGGGCGTCGACAGTGATCGACGGTCACCGTCGCATCACAGGCCCCCCACCCTACCGACCATTAACATAGGGAGGGAGGGGCTGCAAAAGCTAACCATGGTTCGATACTTGGTGACATGTCTTGCATCATCACATTATGGCCCACCTAACCTATGGTTAACGTAACTCCACAGGACCCCCCCCGCAATTTGGTTCTGCAGTCCAAGCTCTAGGTTCCGCCGGGTAGGAAGGTGTCTTCCACCGTGGTGCTAGGTCGCTTGCCACATTTTCCACTACACCACTATGTACCTGCCACCATGGCAGTACACATGACTACTCTTCCACTTCATTTGACACATGGCTCCTACGTCATGCTGACATCAACGTACGAAAGAAATTCCCCAAAGTTTTCTAATTTTGCCTATTTTTGAAAATTTCCAAATATGCCCAATTTTGCCCAATTTCAAAATTTTATTTCAGGTCACCATTGAAGCTCTCATAATAAGCTTCATATAATTATTTTTGGCCTTGTTTGTATTAATTCGACTTTTGCCCACAAATTTCTCCCCTTTCCTGTTGAATTCCTTCAAATTTATGTTGCAGAAATTGGGGCTTTTGTCCAATTTTACCATGGGCACCATGGCTGCTCTGTAAATTCAAAATTTGACCATCTACAAGCACGATTTTTCCCAATTAATGATTTAAATTGGATATTTCAAACTTCTTGGCTCAGTTTTCCCCAATTTTGTGTGAAATTACTTCAATTTCACCGCAATAATATTATCAAAAGATTTGCAGACTTCCTCTGAAATTATTTTTCTGCAATTTTCTGCTTCAACGCTCTGTTAACTTGGCCCATGCAGGTTCACTGTCGAAACTAGAGATTTGATACCACATTGTAGCATCTCCAACCCTGAGTTGGGCAGTGCTATGCGAAAATTTCCAACTCTCATACTGATTTATTTCACAAAAATGCTCTGCATATGCACAAAACTATGCAGAATAATAACAAATAAGCATAAACATTATTATATAGGAAAACCCATATAGAGAACACATGAATAATTACACCATAATTATTAAAACAAACACATGAAATACCTTCGAATTTCCTCCAAGCCTTAGACTATGTTGCTCATAACTCAACAACAGGTCACCCCTGAGCTGGGACTAAACTCCACTTGGGCAAAGGAATCATAAACTAGGCTAAGGTCTCTCAAACAACATAATAGTTTAGACTTAGGTTCAAACTCTAGGAGACAACCTAAAATCCCTCATTGCCCACATACCTGTCCCACCCTAGGAAGTGTTCCTCTTCTTTGCTCAACAGTCCTTCAACTACCCCACTTCCCTTTCAGGGCTTCAACAACATGTTGAACATGAAGTCTCAAAGCCATATAGTTGTAGCTTGACACCATGGGAATCAGCTTCTAGTAGTTCTCTCACTAGGAGAGAATGATCATGGGTCTGACAACCCACTTCTTCAATAACTCACGGGCCTGACAACCTGCCTCTTCAGCCCAATTATCAGGTTACTAGTTTCTCACATCTCTAAGGATTCCCATTGTACAGGTACATGTGATGGCAGTCGTAGAGTACAGATGGTAGGAGAGAATAATCATGTCATAATGAGTGAATGAATGGGATACATGAACTAAATTTCCCAATTATATGTGCATGTTCCCAACTTGTCACTTGTATTGTTGGGAACTACATGCCCCCCCACATGGTGATACATTCCCCCTTAGAGATTTAGGATAAAATTAATATCCCATACTTTAGACTTTAGAAATATTAATAAAATGCTCCTTTGGGCTTAATCCCCCTTAGCTTATCCCCTTTCCTAGAATATTACCCCCCCTTTCCCATTCTAGTGGATTTTATCCCCCCATACTCTTTTGTCTGGTTGGTCTATAGTAGTCATGTGTTTTCATTAAAATACGGATGTGATTACATTTTAAAAAGTTAGGCTCACTAGCCTTTTTACATCCAGGCTCTCCAGCCTAATAACCGTTGTTGGTGCAATTATTTGCATAATATATTACCAAACATAAATTATCAACCGAGATTCGTAATCAGTAGAGTTGATGCACTATATGTGTCGATAACAAATAGGTTCCTATGTCTATTTAGTATAGCTTAGATAAGAAAACCACTTAGAAACCAACACACTTTTAAAAATAACAATCTTCACACAATTGAAAGCTGAAAGCAAAACTCATAAACAAACAAAAGCTCTTGCTCAGGTGATGGACATGTTCATTGATGGCTCATGAGAAGAAAAGATGAACTTTGATTCTATCTCCTGGAGCAACTAAACTAACAAGTGGGATGCTCCATTAAAGCTCATGTATGGTGAAATATGGATATCCAACTGTTCCTGCATTACCACACTTTACAACAAATTCGAATAGTGAAATCAAACAAAATAACATGAAATCAAAATAACAGGTACATGAAATGAAAATCTACACTAACAATTTATAATAAGCTTACCAAGCTGGATTAGTGGCCCTTGCCGATGCCAACATGGAATCTTTTAGATCACCATATGCTAACTTCTAAGAGACACAAGATCACTGAATTCAAACTTGCATTAATCTTCAACAAGTAGGTTTACAAAAGAGTCTTTTCCTGAATCTAATCTACATTATAACAGTTCTCTCAAGCTACATCATAACAATTCTCTCTTAAGAACCAATCTTACGTCATAATAATTCTTCCAATCTACATAATATTAATTCTTCTCCTCTCATGAAGAGAGGGCACTCTCTTTTATACATTAGAGCTTTGAAAAGAAGATAAGCATCTCATAATTATAGATATACTTTTCTCTCAACCAATTTCCCATCATTACAAAATATTATCCCTTCAAATCCTCACACATATCTCTCATAAATCTTGGATAAGATATGACAACCAAATATCCATGATCTTCTCCTTAGAATAGGCTTGAATTATCTCCTCAAATATTGAAATGGTGGAGGAAGTATTCGAGAAGTCTTTTTGAATTAATCCTTCACATATTCCTACACATGACAAAGCTCACACATTTTTGAGATATATATGAAAACATGTCAATTTTCTAGTATTTAATCACAAATTCCCTTTTAATACTAAAATAAATGATTTGGAAAATAATAAGGTTAAACCCATATTTAATTATGAAAATGGTGTCATGAAAGGTTAATGGGGCGATGAAATGTGAAGAATGATGAAGGGAAAGGTGGATGGAAATACGACATTTCTGAGACTCAACAACCGCACAGACATTGTGGCCTCAAAATACATATATACAAAGGCTCTCTGGCCCAAAATGTCCTGGCTCATCAGCCTATATGTACATTTACATTTACATTACAATCAGGGTTTGGCCTAGGGGTATTACAACTTGTATGGAACTTGATGTTGGTCATGTCACTGCTTGTACCTAGCATTATACTTTTGCAAGATATCATGAACCTGTTGTTGGAGGTGTTGGATCCATTTAATAAATTTAGTTGCTCTGTCCACCTCGGTTTGAGTGTGAGTGGACTCTATTGGTGAAGATGGAACAAGAAGAGCTACATTAATGGGAGACAATGGTTGGAACCCCAAGTACACTTGAAAAGGACTGTGGCGAGTTGAGCTATGGAGGGATCTGTTATAGTTATGTTGAACATATAGATGGCTCTCATCCCATGTATATGGATGCTTGGAGTTGTAATTGTGCAGGATATGCACAATCATCATGTTGGCCACTTTCATTTTTCCATCCGTTTAGGGGTCAAAGGTAGTTAATTTGATCAACTTGGTGTCCATCGAAGACCATAGAATGGACCATATGGTAATAAGGAACTTGCCATCCCTCTTTGAAATAATGGTTTGTGGTAGCCCAAAATGAACCCAAACATGCTCAAAGAAGAGCCTAGTAGTGGCTTTGGTTGTGATACTATTTTTACATGGTGCCAAAATGGCCATCTTAGAGAATTGATTATCAATCACAAAGACATAATTGTGACCATGTTTAGTGGTGGGAAAACCTGACATGTAATCCATGGAGATTGACTCCCAAGGCTTGTATGGGGTAGAGTGAGGACTGTACAACCCTTTCTTCTGGATGGATGGTTTAGTGATGGTATAGGAAGTGCACGACACGATATATTGGTTGATGTCTTGTCGAAGCTTTAGCTAGTATAAATAATTATGAAGTATTTCTACTGTCTTCTCCACGAGGAAGTGACCTACCACCGAACTATAATGTGCCTCCCAAATTATTTTTTTACAATCACTTGAAGGAACACAAAGATGGCCCAGATAGCACAAGAGAACATAGTAGAGGTGGAATTCTAGGACTTGTTTGCCTGCACTTAGTGTTTGATAAGCAGTAGAGAATTCAAAGTCATTGTTGTATAATTGTGGCCACTTAGATATCTCGTGCCCACAAGAGTTAAGAATTGTGATTAGTGCCACAATCGAGGGCCGATTGAGGCAGTCTACAACATGGTTGGTGATCGCCTTATTGTACTTAATGTTCAAATGGAATTGTTGTAGGCATGTGGACCACTTGTGATGGTGGTCTCTCTGTAACTTTCGTTGTGTCTGCATGAATTGCAGAGGCTTGTGATCAGTGTGGATGATTGTTTTCTTTCCTAGAATATAATGCAACCATTGTTGAGATGTTTACACCATGGACTACATCTCCTTGTCATAGGTGGAATATATGCAAACAACATCATATAGAGTTTCATTGTGATAGGAAACTAAATGTATCTATTGAGTGAGGACTACACCGATAGGATAGTTAAGGCATCTATCTCAATCTCAAATGGATATTGCAGGATTGGAAACATGAGTATTGGTGCAGAGAAAAAACAATGTTTTAGATCCTGAAATGATTTATGTCGTGTTTCAGACCAAGAAAATTTGGCTTTAGCTCCACACTTGGTCACTTGACTTAAGGGCCAAGCGATATGAGAGAATCCAAAAATGAACCTACGATAGAAGTTGGCAAGGCCCAAGAAGATACATATATTTGTCAGATTCATCAAGGCTAGCCAATCACAAATGATTTGGATCTTGGTTGGGTCAACATGTGCCCCATGTTCATCCATGGTGTATCCTAAGTATTGAATTCTCTACATGTTGAATGAGAATTTCTCCAGATTGGTGTATAACTTGTGTTGCCCAAGGTGCTTTGGATTTTCTAAATGAGTTGTGTTATCGCAGGATTTGTACTTGTGCAAAGCCCAACACAAGTCCCCCAAATTTGTGTAACTATGGAACATCCTACCATTGTCACTTTAGTAAGAAATTCCCTCGTTTTAGTGATGGAGGAGGTCCACCACAAGGGAGGATTCCCCAATGACCTTGAGGGATCAAAGTAGCAAGTAAAGTAACAAAGACTACCACCCCCTCTCTTGATCATCTAAATATTAGTCTAGGTCAAGGTAGTAGAAGAAGATTGAAGTTGTTTTCAAGTACTGGCCCAAAACAAGAACATTTTATAGCATATATGTAATGATTTACAAGCTCAAACATGCAATAAATATCCCTTGAAGACACTAGACAATAAAAAAATGTAATGGCTGGTACAAATTTTCAGTAGTACAATAGTTTTATAAAAACAATATAAATTTCTAACAACAACAATAAAGAGAGCTCAGAATTTCAACAATTAACCAAAAAAATTGAGCATGCATCACATAGGACATTATCCAATTTATTGAGAGAAATTCTGAGCAACTTAAATCATGTTTACAAGGATGTATGCAACAAATAAAAGTGTATTAAGATGGTTGGTTCAAACTTTTGCATTAATATAAAGTTTACTAGTGAGTTAGTGAGTGTTAGTGTTAGCAAAGTTAGTAGAGAGACTGAGAGAGTTGAAAGAGAGCATTTGTTGATAAATTTCACCACAATAGATCTATAAAATCAGTGCCTTTGAGGGCTATGGAGTCTTTACAACAACAATACGACAATCCTTGAAGATTGATATAGCAAAGACTAAGTGGTAGGGCTTAAAATCTAAGGTGCTAGCACATTAGCGCTTTAGGGTTTAAACCTTGAGGAGAAGGATTGCTAGAGTGCAAGCACTTTTGGGCTCTAACAACCTTTTCTCCCTTCTTAATACTTCAACTAGGTCAAGAAATCAAGTGTCTAGGGATAAAATCCTAAAGTGATATCACTTTAGGGATTTAGGATGCTAATCATAACAAGGATATTTCAACAATTTTGAACAACAATAACCTTGTGAGAGGAGGAAGCACTTATGCTCCTCTCTTAGGGTTTTACTAAGAAATAAATCTAGCATAAAGAAGCAATATTCATTGTGTAACATAACAACATAAAGATAAATTGCAGAAAATTAACTTACTTTAGCCAAGAAACCAAGAGACAAAACCCTAATTGCAGAAATTCCTCTTCAAAATCAACAAAAGCATCCACAAAATGATCCTCCAAGCATAGTGCATTAAGTAGAAGAGCTAGGTATCCCAAGAGAGGGAAAAAATTTCAGACTTGTTCTAAAAAATGGTGAGTGATGAATGACGATAAAATGAAATTAGAAGGTCCTCTATTTATATGAGGCCTTCTTAACCAATTTGTGCACTTAAAATTGTCAACAACAAATTAGAAGAGGGCCAACCCCCTTAATTTCCCTTTACAATATGAAAAAATGAAAAATACATAAAGTAAAACCCTAAAAAGGGTGACGTCATGCCCTGGAAGGGTAACGTAGGGATGAAAATTGAGACGTCAAGCATAAACAAAGAGAATGTTGGGCCTCCAAATGCCATGCATCATACTCTGATGTGCAAAAGTGCCATGCCATGTGTCTCCTCTTGTCAAACCACCTTTGGAACCACATCATCCATAAAATCCTAACCTCCAAGGTGACATCAAGGGCTAAAGAGTGATGTCCTAGGCCTCCAAAGGCCACCTCCAAGTATATAAGGTGACTTCATGTATTGTGATCCATCATCCTCCACCAGGCAAGGTCCTGTAAAGACAAACAAGTACGCCCTCCAATTGTCCACAAGTCCTATGAATCATTCCAAGTAAGACACATTTAATAAAAGAACCACCCAAACAAGTGCATCAAATGCCCCCTTTTCAAATTAAACAAATGCTCAAATACCTTATAAACTTTTCCAAATTTAGGTATGGGATGGGTGTCATGATGCCCTATTGGGTAGGCCAATCCCCAAGTCAAGAAATGTTTCTAGATCATGTAATGATTATGAGGTGAAATAAAGTAATACTATTGAGCATGGGGTTCTTGACATATCAAGGGTTCATATTGTTTCATTTATGGGTGCCTTTGTGGAGGGTGAGATACACCTTTGAGTTACCTTTGTTTGTAATGCAACCTTTTTCCAAACCCTTTATTTTCCTTTTTACTAAGTCTGAACATTGAGTGCTATGTGCAATGGAAATAAGAGAGCACCACAATTCCACTTGAACTTAGAACACAATGGGTGCCATGTGCATTGGAAATAAAAGAACACTGCAATGCACTCCCCCTTCATGCAAGACACTTTTTTCATTTTTTATTTAAAAGTCCTTTATTCATTTAAAAAAGCATTTCATGGCTCTTAGGACTTTAAGGTGAGCATTTATGTACGATGTCAACTACAATACCTCTGGGCCTTCAACCCCTTCGTCCCATGAAATGAGGTACAAACCCTTCTTGGGATCAATGAACTTGAAAACCCAAAAGTTGAGGAAACAAAGGGGAAGAAGTGTGGAGACTAGTAAGTATGAGTGGGGAATGGTGCAATGAACCTTCAAGGAAACCTCTCAGTAGAAACCCTCTTCCCGAGGGTGACCAAATTACTAGGTTACCATGCCAACCACCAAGGTGTAATTATGCAAAAGATATAATTTCCAAGCAAACGTCCCATAATAAAGAAAGGACTCTTTGCTACATGCTTAAATGCTTCAAATATTAAAGTGACACTTACCATGAGACTAGACTTGTTACCTCATGAAGCAAGAACTGCTGTCTTTTGGGAACCAAACTGATGTAGTGGACGTCGCTCTGCTGCCAATGATGATGGTGAAGCATGTTGTAGAAGACAACTCTTTGGGATGTGCTATGCATCCAACTCTCGACAATCCATGTCTACTACCTATGAGCCTCGAGACATCAACTCTTAAGTTACCCCTAGGATAGGGGGGTAAAAAGATACAAATGTTCTTCCTATGACCATCTAAATGTGATGATGTCATCCAGATATTCAACCACAAAATATTTTATGAACAACCACAAGATATCATCCGTCATCCTCATGGATGTCGTTGGAGCATTAGTCAAGCCAAAAGGCATGACCAACCACTCAAAAATACCTGCTTTAGATTTGAAGGTTGTCTTCCATACATTAGTTTGTTCTATCAGAACCTGGTGGTAGACTAACTTCAAATCAATCTTACTAAAGAACTTAGCACCCTTAAGCTGATCAAGAAGATCGTCAATCTACGGGATCATGTATCGATTCTTAATAGTGATTTTGTTCAAGGATCTATAATTAATACCAAGTCGTTATGTGTAATCCTTCTTTTGCACCAACACAATTGGACCCCCACAAAGTGAGGAGCTCAGTCGAATGTGAGCTCATGAATTTAACATTTTATTTCCTCATTCTCTAGAAGGGAGAATCTATATATTGGACCATTGGGTAAGGGAGCACTGGGTATCAAGTCAATGGGATGTTTGACTCGATAGTGCAGAGGCACCTCTATAGGTGAGGTGAAGATGTCTCTATATTCCTCTTCAAACTTGTCCACCTACTTTTATTATGTAGATAAACCCTGTGTAATTGGAACTACCTATGGGGCCCTGTAGGGATGACCTCCTAAAGTAACAATGACACCACAAGGCTGAGACTCATAAACAACATGACATTTCCACATATAGGGTTTTCCTAAATGAACATCACAACTTTGAGTGTGAAAACATCACATAGTTTCTCATATTTAAAGGGCTTGATGTCGTAGGACAAGTAGCACTGTTGGCTAATGTGAAGGTTTTGTCCTTGGCTATGTTATAATAATGTTGATGTGATCGTTTCACCATAAACAATGCTACACCATTATCACCAAACCATAGGCAGAAATCCACCCCCAAGAACCTTAAACTTTGACAGAAAGAATGATTATGGGAAGCCACACTAGAACCAATAGATAGCCAAGAGAGTGCACCTTCTCCAAGGGTAGTGCACAAGAGAAAGTACCAGAAATACTGAAAAAAGAGAAAATCGTACAATTGTAGTTGTTGCTGCTCCTCCAAACATTTGTATTGTTTCTGGTTTCCTAAGTGAGAGTGAGTGAACAAATGAGCTAAGTCATCCTCTATTTATATTGATATGTCCAATGTTTTTTCTGGCTGGGTCGACCTGACTTTCTCGTAATTATATTTTCTATTTATCTTTTTCCTGTGAAGCCGATCTGTCTTCTTGGAAGATAATACCTTAATATTATATATTCTGTTGAGCTGACATGTCTTCTAGGGTTTTCACACATATGTTTAGGGTTTCTCTTGCTTCCAAAATATTCTATTCTAGTTAAAGGTTACATATGGAGGTTAATACCTCCTGCAACTAGCATAATATCAACACTCCCTCTTAGATAGGGAGGTATTAATGGTCTCAAACACATCCATCCATCTTCACATGGCATGGGAAAGACTCACATAGTCTTGTAGACCATTCTACAAGTAGCATCATCATAGATCAAGTCAGGAGTATAATCATCACTATCATAATCATCTGGCATCAATCTGGCATCAAAACATATCGTTGTACTTGGTCTTGGTATTCTTCTATCATAGACAATATCACAATATCCACGAGCCTCATTTAGATATATTGATGATCCATATCCACCACCATGTGTCTAGCACCTCAGGTCATTATTGTCCCATGACAAGAATCACGAACTTATCGGAGCAACATTCACCTCATAGTTGATCCTCTTATAGGATTACTCCGTGAATGCATTTAGATCGATGCTATCAAAAACATGTTTATAGCACCTTGGGTCATTCTTGTCCCATGAAAGAATTATGACCACATTAGAGCCACAAAAAATTCATGGTGATCCTCTCATAGGATCACTCTGTGAATGCATTTAGCTTAATGCTATCAGATACGTCAAATTGCACCTCAAGCACCTCAAGTCTTCAGTCCATCGAAGACTACGTCGCGGCACATCTACTCTGTATGTAGATGTTCCCTATCTCCCCTAGTCCACAACCTAGTTCATGTGGAGATAGAGTCGCTCCGATGCCTATCGGAGCTACTCACCTACTCGTGAGTTAACTACTCACCTACTCGTGAGAGTTTCAAGGCCCGATGCAATTCACAGATAGGAGATCTAGAAACAACTCGAATATCCAATTCGTTGAAGATTACATATGGCCCTATTCCCACATGATCAATTCCATATGATCAATCTTGGAATATCGACACGATGCTGCAATCATCAACACTCCCCCAAGGAAACATTTGCATTCCTGCCAAGCTTATACCAGATAGAGTCTTAGTGCAAATGTTAGCTATCTGCTCATCTGTGGATATGTGATGGAGCCTCACTGCTCCTTCCTGCACCATGTCTCTGATGAAGTCATGCAATATCCTTTGAAAATCCACCCCGCTTCATATCTTGCGTCACTAGCTATGATATATGACTGAGTGCTACAAATATCTGCTTCCTTGCATGTCTGGAAATCTTGCTTGATCCCAAGATGAAGTAGCACCCTAGGTGTTAGATCTGTCTTCTGCACTTCTAATCCAAAAAATGTATATACCAACAACCATACTTCATCATCAAAGATCAATCATATCTATCTGTACAACATAGGTACCTGGATGTTGTGTTGTAACCCAATAATACGGTCATGGCTCAACCATATACTAGCACAAGGTGCTCTCTGCAAAGAA
This sequence comes from Picea mariana, assembly GCA_032191745.1. Classification (NCBI taxonomy): domain Eukaryota; kingdom Viridiplantae; phylum Streptophyta; class Pinopsida; order Pinales; family Pinaceae; genus Picea; species Picea mariana. The sequence continues at coordinate 119,743 of JASDQU010108691.1, read as the reverse complement.
AATGTCTATCCCGTCACACAACTTCCTCATATGTGTCGTCATAGGTGTGGCCATGGAATTCTAGTCCATCATGCTAAACCTCTTCAGTCTCCTCGCTAAATATCTCATTTGGTTCCAACCACGCTTTCAATCCCAATATATCTGGTCAAGATCCTTCATCTCAAACTTTGAAATCAACTCCCTCTATTTGAGAGAATCCTTGGACCACACTTCCTTCTAGTGCATGCCCCTTTGCATTCTACAAAGTGTCATGAAAGTATGCTTGCTTCTTCTTGATCACTGACTCCCTATGATTCTGACTCCCTCTCAAATTTATATCTTATGACCTGCCTGAAATAAGAAACAATAACAACAAAATCTCCATGGTATCCTCCATGGAAGATATCCTTCCTAGAGTCTAGGTCAGTAACCAAGAACATCTTCTAAAGGAGATCAACTTCAACTTGTAAAGAATAAGCATTTACATAAGAAAAAGAATATCTCCTAGAGAGGAGATCAACAAGAGTATCTCTAGTATTAAGGGGTTAGTAAAATGATCATAACTTCAATAGATCAAGATGCAACATAAGATCATAATAATGCCATAAAAACTAGAGACATATCAATTTTTAAATAATCAAACCTGGAGTCTTCACTGCTAGGGAGGGTGCGCTTATTCCTTTGATTGTACTGAATTCAAAATAACTTCTTGGACAAGGTCTCTTGTACATCCCCTATAAACACACTCATGCTTTGCTGGATGATATAACTTGAAAAGAATATACACGTGCATACCTTTGAAATTTGTAGTATCATTAAGCATGTCTTCTAATCTAAAACCAGAAACCATCTTGACAAGAAGAGGTTAGAAACTGAATAAAAAAGGTTAAGTGATTAGAACAAGCTAGAAACCCTGAAATTTCAACTTTGACCACAAAAATCAATTTTGACCAAAAGTCAACCTTTGACTTTGACTTTGACCAGTTAACCTTTGACTTTGACCCAAAAACTAAAACTTGACGCTTTTGCTGGATGAGGGCACTAGAGGGTGTGCTAGGATAGGGCTCACTAGAATACCCAAAAATTAGGTCCAATGCTTCACTGAAAGTGCCCAAGAATTTAGGTTTAGGGTTTGTTGCAGCTGCAAAATCAGAAACCCCTAGTTGCAGTTGCAACCGGTGCTACAACGAGCTTGACAAGTAACTCTCGATCTACCTTCCAACCATTAGACTATTCTGAAGGTAGTGTGGGCCCATAACCTGTTAGAATAATGTTGATGTGCTCATTTCACCATAGACAATGCTACACCATTGTCACCCAACCATAGGCACAAATCCACCCCCGAGCACCTTAAACTTTGACAGAAAGAATGATTCTGGGAAGCCACACTAGAACCAACAGATAGCCAAGAAAGCACACCTTCTCCAAGGGTAACGCACAAGAGAAAGTACTAGAAAAACTGAAAAAAGAGAAAATCCTACAATTGCAACTATTGCTCCTCCTCCTCTAAACTTGCGCATTGTTTCTGGTTTCAGGAGTGAGAGTGAGTGAACAAGTGAGCCAAGACATCCTCTATTTATATTAATCTTTCCAATGATTTTTCTAGCTGGGCCGACCTGACTTTTTGGCAATTATATTTTTTGTTTATATTTTTCTTGTGAAGCCGACCTATCTTCCTGGAGGATAATACCTTAATATTATATATTTTTCTAATTCGACATGTCTTCTAGGGTTTTCACACACATGTTTAGGGTTTCTATTGCTTTCGGAATATTGTATTCTAGTTAAAGGTTACATATGGAGGTTAATACCTCCTGCAGCTACCATAATATCAACAGGCTCAACCAGTCGATGGTGTATGGCCGGGGGTGTGGCATTATCGACAACTTCAATCTCTTGATGACCTCAACTGAGATCATGTTCTTATGGATCCCGCTATCAATAATGAAATGTAGAGGGGTCCCCTTCACCCACATCTATGAATGGAAGAGGTACTCCCCCTGCTTAATCTCTTATGACTCTTATGGTTGGATATTTTTTATTGTGATGATAGCACCAGGTTCTACATTGGTTATTCACTCTCCCTTATCCTATTTTGAATCATAGGTCGGGTTAGGGCTTGACTCTTATTCTTTAAGCTCAACCAATAATGACTATTTTGAGTGGCATTCATCAGTGTTGTGCCAGGGGATTTTTTGGAAATTACACTACTTTCCAGTGTCTTTATTCAACTTCCCATTACCCTTGTTTTTCTATGTCTTGGACTGTAACATGGGTAAAGAAAGCAGAGATAAGTTAGAATACCTACAAGCTAGCAATGCTCAACTTTGGGAAGAGAATGAATGCTTGAAGGAGTAGGTTGAAATGTTCAACCAAAGGATGAAAAAGACAAATAAGCACCTTGAGACCTCTACCAAAATATTTCCATTACTAAAGAAGAAGTTTGAAGAGTACCAAGACTCCCTCATAGTGGTCATGGAATATTGGGACAAGCACATAGTTCAACTTACACTATTGGGAGAAAAGTTCAATCAATTGGATAGTTGGCAAGAAGATAGGATCACTCAGATGATGGAATAATTGCAACAAGAGTTGGCAGAGAAGAAAGAAGCCTTGGAAAGGATCTAAGCAACTGTCCAAGAGCATCAATAAATAAGGAAACCTTCCATTTCCACTACCCAAGCAAACACCACAATTGAGACCACCTTGGTAAGCTCACCTTCCAAAGACATTTCTCTAGAGAAAATTAGTGACTTCAAAAAGCATACCAGAGGCATTGGTTCAAATATTCTAAGGCAGATGGGATATGATGGACAAGGAATAGGCAAGAGAAGTCAAGGAAAACTTAGCCCCATTGTAGTTTCATAGAGGGCCAAGCATGAAGGCCTAGGATTTGATGGTAGAATGGAAAATCCTATGACCATGAAAACAAAGACAACTTTTGTGAAGGCCAAAGACATATCAGAATTGGATTTCTCATCATAAGGAAGAGTAGAAATAGATGAAGGTGGCATCCCACTACCACCTCAACTTTATTGTGGCGAAACAAATAAGTGAAACAATCAAGAGATCTTGAAGATTGAGCCTGCACCATCACTTAAAAGAAGAAAAAAGTCAATCGATCGAGGAAAGAAGAATACACCTCTTGTTTTTCACTATTGCAAGAAGAAAGGCCACAATACTATGAACTATTTGTACTTAAAGGCATGTTCATTATGTGGAAAGAAAGGCCATTAGGTGGCATCTTTCTAGGAGAAGCAAGCCACATGCCACAAGCCATATTGCTTTCAGAGGAGGAATGTCAAGAAGACTTCTCCAATCCAACAAAAAAATCAGAGGCACATGGAGAGGAGGAGTATGTCAACCAATGCTTGTAGCAACAACATAAATTTTTTCCACCACTGCAAGTTGAGTGGACATTGGGAAGTGAAGTCTTGGCGATTTCACTCAGAGCTTCACCCCATAAACTCTACATCCAAGAGGAGAGTGTGGAAAGTGAATCCTAATAGATATGGAGAGTTGGTTGCATCTTCAATTAAAGGAGAAGAAGTTGTCCAAGGAGAGATAGCATCACATGAGGTTTGCATCACCATCGAAGAGGAAAACGGGTGAATGCTAACCACCAATGTAGAACCATTCCAATTGCTATATACAATATTCCAAAAGAATTTTTCCTTCCTGAATATTCATCAAAGATTGATGCATATAGGTTAATGACCTTGGAGGGAGGATTTCTTGAGAATTCCATGATGTGCTTGCAAGCATGTGCAGGAACTAGAGATTCGTGTCCATGTTGGGAAACAACCGATCCTAGCAAAATAAGGAATGCCACACTTCTTTTTGAGGGATTGATATGTAATGGCATAGATTGTTGGGGTCACATTGAACATATACCAACATTCGACTTGGCTTCATTGGCTTCCAAGATGGACTATCTCCAAGACAAAGAGGAAGATGGGAATGGATGTTAAGTCCATATTTCGGATCTAAAGATTGTCAGAGTTGAGAGTTAGTGAGCAGACTTATTCATTGTGGGAACAAGTGAGCCAAAAACTAGAGCCAGATCCATAACAAGGGATCATAGCGAGTAGTCAGAGCCACAAGACAAACTTAGAGCTATATCTAAGAGCCAACATCAGAGCCACGTTCCATAGAAATAGACAGAAGTACAATTATCCAAATTGATTTCCTTGATCTTTTGGAGACCAAAAATCCTCTCAATGGGGAGGTGTGATCCAAAATAGATCCAAACTGACGAATGGTTGTAAGACTCAATACCTACACAATCAACCAGCCAATTCATAAAGGTTATAAAACATTGTAAATCAATGCAAATGTAAATGTTGAATGAGACAAAATGGAATGTGAGACAAAAAATGATAATATATATATATATATATATATATATATATATATATAGGAGAGAAAATTGTGAGGAATGGGAAACTAAAGTCACCCTATTGGCCTTCCCATTACCCCATCTCTCCCTATTTCTCTCATCAATTTCACTCTCAAATGGTCTTTTTTGGGGCCAAGGGAGGAATATGAGAGAAAGCCATGAATGAATTATACCAAACATTTATGAAATGGAAGACATAGCCCCCATTTGAAGATGTTTTTCCCATTTGGGTTTCCAAAGAAAATATGGTGTCCATTATGTATTGAATTGCTCTAAGATTTCTATGCGAATGTGATCTGTGTGTTCATGTTTTAATTATGGTTTTAATGGCTGTAAGCTAATAATGAGAGTGTAAATGAGAGGAAGATGGGAATAAAATTGTGTATTTATTTCATGAATAGTTTTTATAAAGTATAACAACTCTATTGCTACCATCGTAGGATGCATTTCCTTGCACAAAGATCGATGGTTTCCATCTTTGATTCGTTGCACCTTTGTGGGAGTTTCTAATTTCATCTTTATGGTTATTGGACAAATTTATCCCTCCAGACTATTACTCACTCTCCCTCATTTGAATTTATTTTTCCCGGGTGATTTCTTAATTTCCTAGAATGATTTCACATTGTCGTGGGCCGTTTTCCCTTAGCTGGGCGATTTCTTAATTGTTTGGAATGATTTCACATGGTTGTGGGTCATTTTACCTTAATTGGGTGATTCCGCATTTCCCCTGTGATGTTTTCTAATTCTTGAGAATTCTCTTTCACCTATAGGCCATATGAAGATCATATAGACCACACACAAACCCTCTTCCTCTCTTTGGGCGTATCAATCCATTGCTGGGTGTTTCATTTCGTTGTTGGGCATTTATTTGATTGTTGGACGTCTCCATAGTTTGTTGTTATTACCCGGGGTGAATTTATTTTTTACTGGATGAATTTCCACTTGCTGAGTCGATTTCCTTTCACTTGGTCAACTCAATTCATGCTTGGGTCGACTTCATATTGGTCTATCCAATTTAACTTCTCTATGGGGTAATTTCTTGCCTCTTTGGGTGTATGCGGTTACCCACAGACATAACTTCTATTTTTTTTAGCAAAATAGAGGCCTTTCTTGCCTCTTTAGGTGTATACTATTACCCATAGACAAAAATTCCATTTGTTTTCAAAATAAAGGTCATACAGATCGTACATAGTTGTAGAACAACTTTTGGTTGATGGGTTGAAGTAACTATATGAGAATTCATCCATCCAATGAAGAGATTGGATTTTTCCATAAACAAATTGACCCCTATGATGAGAGAAATTTTTCCATTCATAGGAATTGATTGGAATTCTTAAACTAATCGAGTTTACATGTTTTAGATGAAAGTAGATGGCCATGCTCCATTACTCTATTGTTATATTGCTTTTTTCCACTAATTTCAAGTTTACTGGCTCTAGGAGTATTTTGGGTCGCAGGAACAAGTAATATTTGATTGAGAGAATAACGTGCAACCTTATATGTTCATGTTCGATGTTTCCTTACCAAATATTGGTGAACAAGCTCTTGTTGTGTTTATGATCTCCATTATTGCATTCAAAGTTTGCATGGATGGTTGGGGAAAATAAGTTGCAAGAAAATATTCCTTTCACCATTTGACATTGCACAAAGCCTCTTGGAAGAGTTTCTTTAATCTTTGGGGAAACTAGAGTCTCAAGCCATTAGTACATCTTTCATTTTGAGCTTGGTGATCACCAAAGGATCCATATCTTGCCAATAGTTGATGCATACAACTTTCATCTTCTTCATTTCCCATAGGCATTTTGGATCGATTTTAAACAAGTGAAGGAAGAGCATTTTGGAGCTAAGATGGCATGGATGAGCATGTATTTAAAGGAATGCTTTAAGGATATCTAGTCTTGCAAAGGAAGGTGTTTATAATTGTAGAGGATAATCTCAAGTGAGCAACATTAGTGATTGGCCACTACAACACAAAAACTAAAGCTTTGAAGGCCCACTAGCATTTTGGACTTTCAGGAGTCTTATTAACCTAATTTTAGTGTCATTGTCTCCATTGTTGGCTCTGTCCTGAGGCATTTTCCAAGGCTTGAAGAAAATCAACATAGGCATTCATTTTTTCTATTGATGCAAAACAATAGAGAAACAACTCAGAGTCTCACTTATTATATACCATTTCTCGTTAGTTGGTTGTACTAGGTGCAGGTTACATAGAGAAGGAGCCTACCATTCATTTAGAGGATTAGTTGGCATGTTGCAGACCTTACATGCCATTGAAGAATGCGGTGATTGGAAATATCCTTGTACAATGTAGAAGACATAGCACTATGTACAAGCCTAAGAACAAAGTAGAGAACATAGACAAGAAGTTTTATTCCGCAAGGATCTATGTTAGTGAAAAGAGTGGACTATAAGTCCCTCATTTACAGATCAATTGAAGTCTCTGATACCCATATTTGAGTGCAAGGTATGGAAGATGTTGGTGTACTCCGACACCATTTGATATCTCTCCTAACACATAGTTGTCCATCTCATGTATTGGTCATCATAGCTTCCAACAAGGTAGAATTACTCCTTGAGGGCATAAAAAAAGGCCACCCCAAGTGGGTCCTATCCTAAATTTTATAGACTCATCTTCATAACTTCTATCCTAGTAACCTTCCCACAAATATTTGTCATGGAGAAGGGATTTAAGGAGCACAAAGGTGATCTTTTCGATGTCAATTTTTTTTTTGAACAGAGTAATAACCCTCTAACAAATTTAACCATTTCTCCAAAGCATTTGCATCTATATATCCTTCAAATAAAGGGATATCAAAGTTAGCCTGTACCTTGAAGGGTGTTGCACCTTTGAAATAACTACTTGTTGAAGGTACCTTACCCAATGTCGAAAGTCGTCGAACAAACTAGGTGAAATTGTCCATCATCTTGTTCCTTTTTCACGCAAGGGATTCCTCAAGCAACATATTTATAGGATCTCCTACTCCATCATCTCTCTTTTCTTCTACCATGGGAGGATACTTGGGCCGACAAGAGAATTCATCCCAAAGTGAAACTAGCTCGAGACCCAACTCTCTACGTTCTGACCTCGTCGGGGACATGCACCAAGAAATAACAAGGAGTAGATTGCTCTAATACTACTGATCCAAATTGCATAGGGAACAAAATGAAACACACCTAGAAATATAGTAGAGAGCACAATAATACAATCAAAACCCAACTTCTATTAATGAATAAAATAACAGAATAATTTAGAACACAAAGTGGCTAGAATGGCGGTAGTTTATCTCTAAAGAGAGAGGGGTGTCGACTATGCTCATTCTCAAAAGATCATACAAGAGGCCAAAAGAATGGCCTTTTAACATAAACCAATAAACCTAAAGGTTGAAAACTCTAACCCTATGAGGTCAAGCGCCAAAAGGTGTTTTGGGCCCAAAGGTGGTTAGTTGCTACATCAACTTCCCGGGGGCACAAATTTCGCATACAATATTTGTTTGGGGCATATAGTATCTTGTTGGAAAGATCTAACTAAGGATTATAATAACTTGGCATGGACTTGGTGTGTCAAAGACAAATCTTGGCCCTTAGATTTCCTATAAAGCATCGTTTAGGGCCATAAAATGTCCCCGAAAGTTTCAGACCCAGAAAATCATTAAAAAATCATAACAAAATTGTTAATATGGAGAACCATATTGAGTCAGTGGAAGAGGTGGGTGGCCACCAATATCTACCTAGATCAGATGCCCTCTTTAAAGAACCACGATTAGTGCATAGTGAAAATCACATGTTTTAAGTTCTGAGTTTATTCGAGTTCAAGAAATGATAGTGTTGGTGGTGTACATATTACCATGTGGTATCACTTAGTAAAAGAATGTTCAAAATTCCTGCATTGAAAACTTATAAAAATTAACCCTTATTTTTAAATTTACCACATACTTCTTTTATTTCTTTAGTACTCTATTGGAAAATTGGTTTGTAATTATCGATAGTCACTTGTTTAAAATTTACCCTAATGTCATAAAAAATATACAAATATATATATATATATATATATATATATATATATATATTTATTTATTTATTTATCCTATATAATTTCAAAATTGCAGGTCATGTATGATGTTAGAGGACGTCACCCTGAAGGAGGTACATATCCCCATCTCATGTCATTATGGCCTACAGCAAGGGAAAAAAATTGGATTATTCAGATGATCCTCTGCCAAGGGTTTCCATCTGGACATCCCATGTCCCATATCCTCCCTCGACATCCTCGCTAGGACTTACTAGTCCTGTGAAAGATGTCACCGTCTACCCTCAAAACCTGCCATGCACTTCTCTTCATCTTTCTCTGACCTACTCCTCATGCGATCCTCCATCACCCTCTTGAGACAAGACACCTTCTTCAAGTTCTTGTAGGGTGGAACATGCTCCTTCCTTAGTTTCCTTGTGTGAAGATGAAAATACCATTTCCCCTCACACTCCTGGAAATGATCGACCGATACAGCCTAGCTTCCTCCATAATTTTGATATCGCCATTGATCGTTTGTACTTGCATGAGCCACCAAAAGTTTTATTGCACTAGACAACCCACCAAATAGATGGATTCATCTGGAACCTTCTCTCCGAGAAAATTCTTTGCGAGGACCTCCTGAGGACTACAGTCTCCTCTGTCTCAATCCGTGGTGTTGCTAACATGGAAAAAATAAGGTGTTACACATTATTTTGGTCAACCCAGTGATCAACTGACGACATGTGCATAACTCACTTCCATGTTCCCTGAAAACATTAAAAGAGACTTTCTCCATGAGCAAAGTGGTTTTCTTTTCCTCCCTCAAAAACTATGACAAGGAAGATCGTCACACTCTGCTCTATGCTTGGGGTGCGACGATGCTTGATCGTCACACGCTGCACAAAATCTGGACTGCGGCGTCGTCGCAGGCTGCTTGTGCATAGAGTGCGACGATGCCTAAGCAAGGGAAAAGTCAAAATTCACGAATCTTCTAGAAGATGAGGTGGCCTCAGATCGGTTTGGATCTTACTCGATTATATGATTTAGTGGGATCATCCTAATCTCCTCATCTATCCCTCTTTCACCCTATATAAAGAGGGATCTCTTATGGAAAAGGCTAAGTTTTGCAAAGGCTTGCATATGCATGAAGAGTTTTGCTATATATTATACTTGAGATAGATTTGCTTTAGCTCTCTAAGACAGATGGTGGATCTCCTTCATCAAAGGAATTGGAGAAAAGGTGTGTGTGTTGGAGCAAAGATCCATTGAAAGGGACCTTGCAACATCAAGGCATGGGTTGTATTCTCCACTTTCCATTTAATATAATGTAGCAATACATTTCTTCCCTATAAAGGCGTCTTGACTTTTATTGTATAACTCCTTGATATTATACATAAAATTCGTTGGAATATATATATATATATATATATATATATATTTGTTCTCTCTCTTTGTTGGTTTGTGCTTCTTAAATAGGTTCACCATCCCGCAAATCCAAAGATGGAGCGACAAGGACGACACTAGCAAGGATCAAGCATCATTTAAAAGGTATGTCACTTGTCCCTCTCTGAACTAGTTTATACAACAATGAAGTTTAAGGTGAAGTTTGTATTTTGTCTTGTTTTGTTCTAGCTTCCTGTGGAATTTAGGGAGATTAGTTTGTGTCCGCACTTACCGATTTGTCTGATAACAGAAGGAAGGTGAATTACTATCTAAAACGGAAAGTTGAGGTTACAAACTTGGTTCTTGGAGAAAACATCCAGTTAAACAAGATAACAACGATGCATAATGAAAACCTCATTGGGAGGTTTGTCAGCAAAATACTCTCAACAAACACAATACGAAAATGGACGACACATAATTCTCTTCCGGTCCTGGGATATACCCCTAAATGCATGGTCCTAGCCAAAGGTTGGATGACATGGAATTTTTGCTCGCATTTGAACAATCACAAAATCCTCTCAGGTGCTTGGTCTTTTAGAGCACAATATTTATTTCTGAAAAAAATGATCGGTAGACTTTGATTCTACCTCAGAGAGAGTTGAATTCTCTCTAGTGTGGGTGTGACTACCGAGCCTCCCCCTAATCTTCTGGTCCAAAGAGGTCTTTAGGGAAATTGGAAATTCCATAGGTTTCTACTATTATTCAGACTATTCCTACACCACCTCTGGATACATGGGAATGACTCGGATCCTGGTCAACATAAAAATATCTGAAGGTATTGTGGAGGACATTACCATTTCTTATAGGGGTTATTCCTTCAAACAAACCATTGATTTCAAGGGAATTCCTTTCAAACGTGGTCATTACCAATCCTATGACCACATCGCCTAGGACTACACCAAGGAGAAGAAGACCTCTGGAAGGGACTCCTCCAAAAATAGGTGCCTGATAGAAAAAATCCCTACTTTTATGCAAATTCCAAACTCATCGTAAGCACCCCAGGCCCCCCAAGCAACAACAAAAGAGGTGGCCCATCCACCTTGTAGTGTGCCCGCGACCAATTTTTCGGGTATGGTCATTTCTCCTCCCCTTATTTTTAACCCTCTTTATTTTTCTACTGCTTTTGGATTTGAATTAGATACAATTGTTGGTGGTTCCATGGATATCCCCTTTCTCCTGAGCCTCTCGGGCCTCTCAGGAGCCAATTCTACCATTCTCATCCCTATTTTCTCCGAGGTCCCACTGACTCCTCCGACCATCCAATATCTATATGTCTCCCCCCCTTCCACTTCCCTCCCTTGCCCCCCCCTCCCCCTTATTTCCTTCCCCCCTCTCCCCCTCCCAAATACAATCTTCGTTCCCTCTTCCGAACCCTTTCCACATCACACTCTGAATTATCAGGAGGAATTGGGGCTTCTGGCTCCCTTGAACAAAAACCCACCTTGAAGGGCATAAAATATTTCCAAGCACAAGATAAAAAACTATCCATCACTGAAGTCCATTCAGGTAAACAAAAAAATCTTCCTAGGGCCCTTAGAAAAGATTTCCCTGACCTTATCTCAAGATGATTATTCTCTCCCATAACTGTTGCCGGTTGGCTAACCCCACTAAAATACTAGCCATCAAACATATCATCGAGCTCCATTCTCATTCTCCAAGAATAAATGATTGTTGGTCATAAAGTTAAGGTGTCCTTCAAAGATTCCCTCCCTGACTGAGATTTCCTTACCCTCGACGCCCATGTTAGATTGGGAGGGATCAACACTTATCTTGAGTGTGACTATTCATGCACACTTGAAACAAGGAGCCAAGAATTGAGCTTTAGAGATCAAAAAAATCTCATTACAGGTTTGTAAGGGATTGTCTTACCAATGCCATTGAATGGATTTAATCTCATTTTACCAAGTTTTCGTTTATTAATGTGTATCTAAAACCATGTAATTATCAAGATTTTTTGCAACTCAAAGGCTATAAAATCATTTTCTTTTCTTTTGTAGGTTTTGGGGGAAGAGAGGGAGAGTACATGGAAAAATTAAGTAGCATGAAAGGATAGATGCATGAACCCCAATCCATGAAAATTGAAGGAGGCTTCCTCTTGCATACTACAAGCATGAGAATTCATGGAGATAGAAAGAGGGAACTTGGAATTTTCAAGACAAATATTTGAAAGAGAGAAAAAAACCCAAGTTTATGCACTTCAATTATATGAGTGAGAATTGAAATCTCATATGTCCAAAGAGACACTACAAGACAAATCAAGTGGTAGAAGAGATTAAATCCATTTTTGAGGAAAAATAGAGCCTTCATATTCAACCTCCTAATACAAATTTTCCATGCACAATAGAACAAATTGGGGAGTTGAGAAATCAAGCCACTACAAGACAATTCTCAAGATATGAAGGGATATTTTCATCCAAAGTGTGAAGAAAAGAGAATCAATTTCATGATATGCAACCCTCACTCGGTCGGGGGGCATGGGTACATTATTGTAGCCGTAGATTATTTCACGAAATGGGCCGAGGCGATGCCTACATTCGACAACACGGGAAAAACTGCAACCCTATTCATCTTCAATCACATTATTACACGATTTGGAATCCCACAGGCTATCGTTACCGATCACGGTAGCCACTTTTGAAAATTTATGATGTCTGAGCTTACAGAAAAGTTGGGTCTCTGACATGAAAACTCAACCCCCTACTATCCACAGGCCAACGACCAAGTCGAAGCAATAAACAAAGTACTTATTACCATGCTTCGACGGATTATCAGAATTCACAAAACAAGTTCGCACACGATGTTGTTCTCAACATTGTGGGCCTATTGGACATCCATGAAGTCAGCCACGAGGTTTACACCTTTCCAATTAGTGTATGGTTTAGAAGTTGTTCTACCGATTGAATGTGAAATTCCATCATTAAAACTAGCTGTCAAACTTCTCCCAAACACCTCTACTGAGGAGGAACGTCTATTGTATCTTATGCAATTGGATGAAACCCGTCGCGATGCCACCCTAGTTATTGAAACCCAGAAGAAACGCGTGAAAGCCCAATATGACAAACATGTCAAGCCATGCATGTTCTCTGAAGGTGATCTAGTTCTCCTCTATGAACAAGATCGTGATTTTCTAGGAGCCGAAAAATTTGAGGCTATGTGGCTAGGCCCTTATATTGTTAAAATAGTGTTGGAGAAGGGAGCATACGAGTTAGAAGATTATGATGGCATTCCTTTGAGTGAACCCAGAAATGGGCTTTACTTGAAGAAGTACTACGCTTAGCCTATCTCTGCATAAGCACTTGTATGTTTACTGTATCATACTCTTGTGTGTTACTTTAGTGTGTTTCTACTATTTGACTTTTACCCTTGGCTACTTACCTTGCATTGTGTTTGGTCTCCAGATATCGGTGTTTTCGCTACCTTATATTGGCTTCGCCGATGGTGCTAGCCGTAGTACCCGGAATTTAGCTTCTGTTGCTTGGGCAATCTATGCACCCTCAAACGAACTTATTTGTTTACAAGGTGTTTGTCTCGGTCGAGCGACCAATAATATCGTAGAGTATAGCGTGGTCATATAATTATTGACTAGTGCTATTTCACTTGGGATTCGTCGCTTCATTATACGACTTGATTCGCCTTTTGATCGGAAACACAAAAACATTAAATATTTTAAAACTCATAAAAACATTGTAAGAAAACAAATGTCTTTCTTACCTAGATCTCCCCATTGAGATCCCTCAGGGAGAACCAAATCTGGATCACCTTAAAATTCTAGACCGACATAAGAATAATCATCAATCATCAGGATTTGTGGTCCCAACCAATTGAAGAATGTGTCGTCATACTTCACAATCTGGCCCGCCACATGCTGTGTCATCAGGTCACACCATCTTTTCATTCATGGGTCTCTCGGGGTTGGTATTCCCCATTCCACCTACAGGCGTAGGTGTGGAACTCTTTCTAGGAAGAAAGATACTAAAATGGACCCATAACCGAACTGTTTTAGGTCCCCATTCTTGCTTTTCGTGAGTTGGGTTTTCATGCTGCGTAATACACCGTCACACCAATTGAATACTCGAGGCCCCAAGCATTCAATAGAATATTGAAAGTAACTTTCGAGTGCTATATGTGGTGAAGCACTCCCTGCCATCCATGCAATGGTAAAAAGGATGGTTCTGAGGTTCAAATCTCTCACACCTCGGATTGCTACTTTTCCTTTACGTCTTTCAACATCAGGTTCACAATGCCGACAAATGTACTCACTCGTGGGAAATCCACCACCTCGACCACCTGTCAGAGTCACGCGTGCCCCACAACGTGACAACCCCGTAAGAAAATAAATATCCTCAATATCCAAAGAGAGGACATGAACACCCACGTGGAACACTTGTTGTTCTGAATCCCACATATGAACAAGATATTCTAGTAATCTCCATTGGGATCTCATGCCCTGAACTTTGAAGAGTTTTAATAGACCACATTGTCGGAGTGCATTCACGGTCCTCGAATCATTTAAAGCCATAAGATCATCTTCTTCGTGCTCACACTATCTCCATTCCAACATCTTTGCAAGCAAACACCTGCATGGGAAACAGAGAAGATCTTTAACACACTTTTTCAACATTTTTGGCATTTTTGTTGAGTCAACGTTCACTTTTCATTTTAGTTTCCCGGCCGTCACGATCAAACTTTAAGTATAGTGTGAAATTTTCACGAGCGCGCCTTAATGCACCTGTGGAAATAATTGATTTTTTGCAGGGCCCGTTATAGGCCACTCGCGGCGGCCCCAGTGCATGACTAGCAGTCCCAAATCATCCAAAAATCTTGATTTTTTACCATTAAAAGCAAAAATTAATCCATTGAAAAGATAGAAGATGAGATGCTTACCTCTTTTACGCAATCTGTTCATTGAATGATCCCCTGTGGCCTCCACAATCTATCGCCGAAGTTGAGGTAAAAAACAAGGGTTTTTGACCAAGTGAAAATAAAATGGTGAAAAAGACTTTTTGCTTCTATTTATTACTTTTTTTTTATCATTTTTCCTAATATTTTGTTTTATATAAATACATTTTAGTCAAAAACCCATTAACTCTAAAGGTCTTGTAAGTGTTTTGTTCCTTGCAAGAAAATTTTTTTAGGACCTTGGACAACGAAGTATAGACGTTTTTGTTTTCGATTTGTTTTGGTCGCATGTACAATTACTTTTTAGGGTTTTTAAGAAAAACCTCGAGCATAGTCTTTGTTCGTTCTCAGGCTCGAAAATCAATGAGAACGCAGCCGAGAATACTTTTTTCGTCTTTTCGTACTCGTTATGGTAACACGAAAAAAACGAAACCTACAGGAGTACTCTTTAAGCTCTTTTCGCACTCCTTAAAAAAAAAAAGATTGCCGAGCGACCTTGTTCTTTTCACGCTCGTAAAAGTATTTAAAGAAAACGTTTGATGGGTGATAGTTTATCACTTTTTCGGTCCTGTCGAACTATTTTACAAAAAGGAATTGAGAGAGTTCTCTTTTAAGTGTTTTTCCAGACTTTATAAACATGAAAAACCTTCGAGTTTTCTATCTTTGGACTCGTTAAACAAACATCGACAGACCCATACGGGACCGAACCACCCCTTCCTAGGGTTCATTAAATGTACTCCAAGGGACTCATCTGAAGAATGAGCTTAAATTGACAAGCATATGCTATCCTCCTCAAGCTTGCGTAAAAATAAAGAGGCACTCGCCAGAAATGGTGGGGGAAAATTTGGGAAAGGAATGTGTCTCTGTATTTGTATTAATGGCAGTAAGCATCACTCTTGAACATGACACCCCTCTTCATCATTTGAATTTGGGTTGGGTAATTTATTTGTCTCTTGTTTGACCTTCTACAAGTTCACATCTTGGGTTGTCTTTGAGTCAATACGGCCAAGATCATTGTCGTGTCATTCATATGTTCAAGAGAAGTTCAATTGAAACCTTCTATCAAATCGGTCATCTGCAATTGTCCATTCTTACCATGTCAGCCTTCCCTGTGTCAGTCCAAAGTCACATATGTATTTTGCTCTACCCTAAGTTTGTTTTCATGTCATTGATGGGGGATACATCAAGGCCCTTCTGTGACGAGTCTTTTCCTGTCGACTTCAACTCATTATCCAGGAAAAAGACTTAGAAATTATTTAGTACCTTAGAGCCTACATGCCTCAATGGCAGGTTTCTTCGCTTTCGACAGTGGATTCACATCATTGATCCATGATCGAGAGATTCTTTCAAGTGTTCGACTTCAAATCATTAATTCACACTTATTAGATTGCACTGGAGTACCTTGGTAGCCATTTACATCAATGGTGATTTCCCTCACACTTGCTAACAACTTTCATTAATGACTGGTAATCAAGTGGTTTCTATTCACATTCGACTTCAACATCTGTAATCATGTGACTAGTATCGTACTAACGGATGATAGATTGAAGACCCTAGACTTCATCATTTTTTGGTCTAGGTTGTGATAGAGTACTTGTGATTTGTTTTGACACATAGATCCACCTTGTATGTCTCGTGGCTATGTTCATACTTGCGTTTTCGATGCATGGATCCACAATGTATTCCTAGTGGCTATGCAAAATCTTGTTGACATGGATCCACGTTGTATAATTGGTGGCCATGACCTACATTTATGATTTCAATCATTTACAGTCTGAACATGGGAATGCCTATTTCATACATGGTGTGATATTGTATAGACGCTTGATTGTTTGCAGGTTCCTGATTGGTGCGCCCTCAGTTCTTGACACATACACGATTATTTTACAAAGTATTTCGATTGTCTCGATTTCCAACCTCATACTTTGGGGGGCATTCTGTTACACATTATTTTGGTCACCCTGATGATGGTTACATAAACATGTGTTCAAGTTCCCAATATGATCTTTTGCCTGAGAAAAGCAACCTCTTTCCACCCTTGCAAGATGCATTTTTGGAAGGTTGCCGTAGGCTGCTCCCTTTACATAGTGCGGAAATCCCTGATTTTCACAAGCTGAACTATAGCCAGCCCGTGGGATTTTCGCAGGCTGCTATATAGGCAGGTCACGATGACACTTTAAAACTAAAAGAGGAAAGAAGTTCTAGCAACTTCTAGAAGTGGAATCTTCTGGAAATATGAGGTGGCATCCGTATGGTTACGATCCTACTGACTTCTCTGATTTGATGGGATCATCCTCATCTATTTAACCACTTCAGTTTCTCCTATATAATGATAGGCTTCTCATGGAAAATGTTAGAAGTACAAGCATAAAGAAGCATAGAGGCTGAAGAAAGAATAGGCTGAAGATTGTGTGAATAATCCCATTTCAAGTGATGCTTGAGGTCTCCATTCACCCATCAAGCTTTTGTGAAAAGTCTTCATGAAAATGTCGGAGCAAATGGATGTGTGTGTCATAACAAAGGGCCACTTAAAGGGAACTTGCGACATCAAGGCGATTCGGTTGTATCTTCTACCTTTCATTAATATAATACGGTGTCACGTCTCTTTCCCATGAAATGACTGATATTTTATTACATGACTCCTTGATCACATGTTTAGGTTGTCATTGAATTTCACTATTGTTGCTTTCACGTTGCTTGATTTGTGTTATTGCAGATCTGATCTCATAGGAACATCGGAGTAAGGCAGGATCAACAAAGACATAAGGAAGCGATTCATAAGGTATGTTATATATTCCTTCTTTGGTAGTTAAAATCAATGATTGAACCCTAGGAAAAGCATCTTGTGCCATCTTGTTTTGTTCTAGATCCAGGTGGATCTAGGGGGATTAGTTCATGTCTGCATCTACCGATTTACCCGTTAACAACAAGCGCCATCAGTATCGCAAAGAACCCGATGATGCACTCCAAGACGAATCACATTCTAATAAAGTATCACTTTCTACAAGAACAAGTTGCATAGAAGAACATCAGAGTTGAATATGTGGGCACAAAAGAACAAGTGGCAAACATCTTTACAAAACCGCTTCCAAGAGAAGCCTTTGAGTATTTTCGCCAGAGACTTTGAGTAATTTCTACTCCGAAGTGAATGCTTTTGAATGCTTATCTTATATGTCTTAGATTTACATGAGGAAGCACCATAAAGATGAAAATTCAGGTTGGGGGATCAGTTTCAGGAAGAGTTCAGTCAGGGGGAGTATCCCCAAGGATAGTTTAGTTAGGGGGAGCAACTCCGGATGGAAAGATACCTTTGCCATTGATGACAAAGGGGGAGATATTTATCAGATGCAACGGTAAATGATTGGAGAAAGAGTACATAGGCATGGTTCCAGGGGGGAGCGATGGTCACAAGGGGATCATGAGTGATATGACTTTAGTATTGCATCAGAGTGTTGCCATCAATTCAAAATGGGGAGATTTTTTATTATTTGGGTTGGTTGTCATTGATGTCAACCCTTGAAGAAAGTCCGGTAGCAAATTCCGGTAGCACAAAGGTTTGTGTAATGGGTAAGGTTTGTGTCTACATTTTTATTTTCTAGGACATCAATCTATGTTTCTAGACCCATAAAGATAATTTATTCCGTTTCACTGTCACTATCATCAGATGAGTTGTTGTCTTCATTGGTGTATAGATTCTTCTTTTGTCCATAGATCTTTCTCCTCTTTTCCATCTTACCCTTCTTGTACCTTTTGACACTAGAATCTTCTTTTACATTGCTATTTATATTCTTTGCATAAGAGCATTTGGTAGCAAACTGTTCTGCTTCTCCACAATTAAAGCATTTGAAGGGAAACTTACCTTTGTATTTTCTTGTCCCCTTCTTGAGCTTTCTGACAAAGTTAGCTTCTTCTGTGTCTAATTCACTATCTGAGTTGTCACTCATCTTGTATTCTTCCATCTTTATCTTTTTTGATGCCTTGAATGCTGCTTCGTTCCTTGATAGCTTTTTTGGCTTATCTTGTTCTATCCTCATTTCATATGCAGTGAGGATTCTGCGCAAATCATCCATTGTTAGCTTATCTAGGTCCTTTAATTCTTCGATGACATATATCTTGGGATTAAATCTTGAGGGAAGTGATCTAAGCAATTTTTGCACAATGATGGTTTCTTTAATCACTTCACCCAATCCTCTGATAGTGTCAACAATCTCATCCACATGAAGAAAATAGGTTGCAATACTGTCATCTTCATTCATCTTAAGGGTCTCAAATTGTTCTCTATGGGAAATTTTTCCTTCTTGACCTTGTCATCCACTTCATATATTTTCTGTAACTTGTCCCACATTTCTTTTGCTAAATGAAAATGCATGACTTTGACAAATAATGAATCTACCAGACCATTCAGAATTGCACCAACAACCTTAGAGTTATTTTCACTGAGCTTCTTTCTATTTGTATTTACAAGTGGATTTGTTGGAGCTGTGTAACCATTCTTAACTGCACTCCAAATTTCAAACCCAGGTGCCATCAAATAATGTTTCATTCTTATGCTCCAGAATGCATAATTGGATCCATTGAATAATGGAGCTCTGTTTGCAGAAAAACCTTCCTGTCTATCCATGTGTGTTGCAAGGATTCACCTTCCAGTGGTTAGACTGTTCCTGAAAGAATCCTTCTCTAATACCAATTGTTGGCACACTTACTTATATTGAGAGGGGGGTGAATCAATATAAGACTACTTTTTCTTTTCTTAGAATATTTGTCAATGTATTACTTTACCAACTATAACAGTTAATGATAAATATATATAACCACACAATCCACAATACACAGATATTTAACGTGGAAAACCAAATGGGAGAAAACCACAAAACAAATATTTTATAAAACCATGTAGGAACCAATCCTACTGTTACAACGTTTGCATGCACCAACATGCAGGAGACACCAATCCCCTTAGTTGAGCACCAACTCAACAATTCCTGTAGGCAACAACCTATAACTACAATGTTTGTGGGCACTAACCTGTAGGAGACACCAATCCCCTTAGTTGAGCACCAACTCAGTGATATGTAGAAACCAATTTATTGGAAACACCAATCTCTTCAAGCTGTCAACAATACCATATTATCTCTTTCCTTCAAGACTTCACTTGTACAAATCTGTTGCTCTGTCTCTGTTGTCATAGTTCACAATATGCATAGTTTCAAAAGTTCCTTTTGTCCTTGCACCTCCCAGCCACTGTTAGACATTCACATCTCCCTCTCTTTCATTCTTTTGCATCTTCAGACCTCAGAGCCTTAGCTTCTTCACACTTACTCATCTTCACCTCTACATTTATATCATTCACACACACTACACACAATGATTTACACATCTTTATTTGTACATTTTTTGCTTCCATGGATTTTTCCACATAGACAAGAAATATATCCATGGGGTTGGCTCCAGATCTCTTTTGATTTTCCTTCAAACCCGACAACAAAATTCCTTTGGAAATGGGCTTAATTTCTTTCATTACACGTAATCTAGTTTATTGATCTTAGCACATAAAACGATGCTCAACAATCGTCCGATGCATCATGGAGTATATCGTGGTCATTTCTCTGCTCACATACAACCAAAAATGCAACATGAACTCAACTCTCAGTAGTCGTCCGATCAATTGCTTGATCCAACTTCAATCGTCGATATGTTCTCCATTCCCCGGATATTGGGACCACTAGGGTACCGGGTTGTTCGACCCCGGGGCTATCGGACCCCCATGCCTTTAACCATGCACTTTCATTCTTCTGGTATCCGATATACAGGTACACTCTTTGAGACATATTGTTTAATCCTCCCATGACATGTGGTCTAATCACAATACTCATGGAACTGACGTGGCATATGATGTGACATTGGTCACCTACAACCTCTTTATCTAACGTGTCCTCCACGTGAACCTCTTCCATGGGTGCTGGATGATGTGGCACTGATGTGGTCATTGTTATGGAATCAGAGCTGGCCCACTGACCACCGAACTATTGGGCTATCGATCCCATCAAGCTCACCGACTTATCGGGCCATCAGGGTATCGTCCCATCAACCCCCCATGACTTCAACACTTCAATACTCTAGACTTTCAACATCCGATATACCGGTACTATTATGTGCCCCAACATGTGGTCTCCACGTGTGGATTCTACATGGTTGTTGTCGTGGGATCGTCATGGTAGCAACCGCCGACCCACTAGGGCATTGAGCTATCAAGCCCCCGTGGTATCGGCCCACCAGACCCTCGAAGCTTTAACACTGTGCTTTCATGCAATATTCGATATCCGATATGAGATATAGTGGGCTCCACAACCAAAAGGTACATCCTCGTGCATGGTTCCATGGCTCACTCGTCCTTATTCAAATTATGTAATAGTACTTTTGTAATATTAACTCTTCAAAATCAAACTTCCTTATGAATGTGGGTTTTATCTTTTGTCTCGGTCTGGTTATCTTGGCCATTTGGCATCCTCGCAAAACCCTTGCCAAAACTCAATCAACACGTGCCTAGGATTCCTCTCCGCCCTCATATTCTTGTTGCTAGTTCCATTGTCTCCTCGATCTCATCCTCTATTTGTAGGGTCGTCTCGTCCAACTTCCAATCACCATTTTTCTTCAAACTTGCTATTTCACGCACAATTATCTCGTTTTTATGGCATTGTCATTCAGGGTAAATACACAGGGTTTGTACAGAAGGTCAACGACACATAGAAATATTCACAGTCTCCCCCTGTCTTTGACACCAATAACATTCATGATTGTCACAATCCTATCTACCTTTGACATCAATGACAACAATTTGCCAACATATTATATAGTCCACTTCTAGTTCCTATAAGGTCATGGGAAATTATATCTATAGACTTTGTTGAGGAACTTCCTCAGATAATAAGAGGCCATGAGTAGTTTATGGGTTTAGTAAGATGCATGTCCTAATGCCTTGTAAGAAGACCATCAATGTAAGAGAAGCAATGTGTTTATTCTTTGAAAGGGATTGGGTGCACTTTGGGATACCATGGAGCAACTCTTTGATAGAGATACTAGATTTCTCTATATATTCTAGATGTCATTATGGGAGAAGCTGGATACTAAGTTGAATAGGTAAAAAAAATTCCATCCTCATATGAAGGGTAAATGGAGGTGGTGCATAGGAATTTGTTTGAACTTTTGAGAGGTTACAATCATAAGTATCCAAGGACCTAGGATAAAGGTATGGTTCATATACAACACTCCTATAACAAGGTTGTCACAATTCCACCATAAGTCCCCCTTTGAAAGCTATTTTGGATATATGCTTCCTTCACCTTTAGACATTGTATATGGACATAATAAAGAAGAGAGGGCAAGAGCCTGGATTGGTGCCATGAAGGATGATATATTTATTAATGGGATTAAGCAAATACACTTGTTGGTTCAAGAGAAATTGAAGAAGTATCAAAATAGATAAAAGGAAAGACACAATCAACATAAGGTCAAGAAGAAATTTAGGACAAATAATTGAGTTTGGTTGCGCTTGAATAAAGAATCTTTGTTGGGACTGCTGAAGAAAATCAAGGCCATAAGATATGGACCTCTTGAAGTATCTGAGTAGGTGGGAAACACTACTTACAAAATCAATCTATCCCTCTTCTATGTGCATTTACTCAATAGTAAATGTAGCGAACTTGAAAATCTATAATCCATCCATAATCAAAGATGAAGAAGAAGTGTACCCAATATTACCTTCCATAGAATACTTGGCACTAGATGTGTATGAAGAAATAACATAAGTTGTGGTTCTACAAAAGAAGATCAGAACAACCAAAATGGGACAACAATAACCTTGGCAGGCGAGATTGAAAGGGAAACCATTGGCTAAGGAAACATAGTACTCCATGGATAATGATGGAAAACTATTTCATCATTTCTTTTAGAATTAAAGCTTTTGGGGACCAAAAACCTTCCAAAATGGGAGGTATGCTATGAAGTTTATCATCACATTTGTTTTTCTTCTAGAATTGTTTGGAGTGGGAAATTTAGAATCATGAACTTGTAGGGCCATTTTGAAATTGAACATGAATTCCACAAATGTAGGTCTAGGGTTTATGTAGCCCATTTCAAGCCTTTCTAAGAATTTTTTGAGGTCCATATTGATGGGAATTGAATTTAAACCTTATCGAGATCTTTCCACACAATGAATTACATTAAAGAAACAAATTTAGATGAAAAAGTTACACTCTCAACAAGTTCATCATTGCTTTAGCCACTCTAGTGCCGTGTGGAAACTATGTCAAGCTCACCCATGTGGAGCTAGCCAAAAGGGGAGAAGCATCAAGAGAATCAAAAGCCCTAACCTTGATGAGCAATAAAGAGTGATAAAACCCGAGCCAAAAGGGGAGAAAAGGGTTGAACTTCTATTGTAGTGTTCATGTTTTATAGCAAGGAAGCTCCCAAGAGGAATAAGAAAGTGACAACCCAGAAAGGAAGGACAATTGACCTACATGAAACTCTAGAGATGCTCGATTTTCACTTTGAGTCTTCAATGTATTTTTCTTTGTTATCTTTGCTATATAAAGAAAAATGGTAGTACTTCATTTTGTTGAAATTTTTTCCAATATAGATTTATTTATGTTAAAATTTTGGTGTTCAATATTTATGTAGTGTGTTGAATACTTTTATATTATGAATGTAGTGTTTATTTTTTGTTTAACCACTAAATATACAAAATATCTTCTTATAATTTAGCTTAGATCCATTGAGGATGAACTATCCATTGAAATTTCCATAACAATGAGTAGATCTCAATTGTTTTTTTAATTAAACAATTTTATAAATATATATACAACTTCTTACATAACATAAATTTATTATTAATTTTTTTTTTCCTAATTTATAAAATTATTTTTATAAAGTAAACAAATCACATGTTCAACTTTCTCTCTCCTCTGTTATAGGTTGGATCACAATAATAGATCCTGAACACATACAACAAAGCTCAAGTACCCACAATCAATGGGGGAAAGAAAGCATGCCCACGTTCGTACACGTGACACTCCTATTATTAGACACGAAATGTCTCACTACAGCTCATCTATAATAAAGATCATAAAGGTGTCGGTGGATTTTAGTTCGTTGTTTTTTAATGCCTGTTTTATTTAATTAACATTGTTAGATTGAATATATATATATATATATATGAGATTTTATTTAATTATTTAGTAAATTTTTAGAAAATGTATTTTATTTGAATATTTTTATAAGGTGTATTAGTTTATATCAACAAATTTATTAAAAATATTATTTATGTTTGTAAAAAAACATCTATATACACACATAAACTTAGATTTATTTTAATTTAGGATTTTTTATGCACTAGTGACATCAAATTCTGGAGATGCAGATTTTTTTAGAGTACAAAACTTGAATAAATGTTTGCATGTGTAAGGATTTGATACCTCTCAACACAAGATAGATACAGAGTTAAGATGGATCTACTTTGTTTAAAAACATGTGTTTCCTCTTAAGAGGTCTCAAGTTCAAGTCGCTTGAAATGACAAGTTAAGTATTGAAGAAATTACACATCTCCCTCATATGGAGAAGTAGAAAACACTTATGTGAGAAATAAGAATTTTTTTACTTTCAATTACTCTCTCTATATAAAATTATTTTACTTAAAGTGGATTAATGCCATGTGTCAACTTTCAATTGTTATTATACC
>JASDQU010108691.1:20712-48892 GCA_032191745.1 Picea mariana | reverse complement strand
CCAGGGTGAGCCATGAGAAAGGTTCCTCCTCCTCCATTCGACTCTCAGACTACTAGAAGGTGAACTGGTCTGACTCCTGCAGAGAAACCCTCATGCATCCTCTGAACCGAAAAGGCGTGTATCTGTGTTTGTTCCGGATAGCTGGTACATCCCCTGTCTGAACAGTTTGAACCTGCGTTTACCCCTGCGTGGATTGTTTGTCACGCATCCCCGACAACCAGAGCGTGAGTCTATCCTGTGTTGGCGGATTGGGAAATAAGAAGTGACCTGCCATTGTTGAACCTGTTGGAAAGCCCGTGTCTGTTTTCCCTATGAGTTGTTGTGACCACGCAGTGCTGGACTATGTGGGGTCTTGTTGGCCAGTGGTGCAATGCTCTCTCCAGGTGAGAGAGGTGATTGAGGTTGGTAGAACATGTTGTTGTCCTATGAGTGATTCTCTCCAGGTGAGAGAGTACGCGGAGGAAGTTGAGGACTCCTGGAAGGAACCCTGTAGCTGCCACAGAGCCCAGAGACTTCCGGTCTGACCTGTTCCTGTAAACCAAGGCAAGGGAGATTAGCAGCCGAAGGACTGTCCAGGTGATAGAGAAGGTGTGTACTCCTGGGGTGGAACAGGCATGTGGGGAATGAGGGTCTGTGGGCAGTGAGCGTGGGAGGTTCCTTGGAGAGAATCCCTTCCTTGTGATTGTGTGTTGTTTTCCCTGTAACCTCAGCCTAGCCTAGATTTTCTTGCCTTGGGGTGGAGCTTAGTCCCAGCTCGGGGGTGACCCACTACTGAGCTGATGAGCAATGTGGTCTAAGACTGGGATGTTCATGGAAGGCCTACACTTGGTTGGTGGAATCTACCACTGTTTTACAGATAAGTACCAGATGATGCTTTAATTATGTTTTGTATCTCTGTGCATTATAATTATCATGCATTCTGCTGTGCATTTGGATTAATGTATTTGCCATGGATTATTTATGTTAAAAATGATTCTTATGCTTACTCTGAGCTTAAATGTATTTCTTTTCTTAAATGCATGCGATTAATTATGAATGAGAATGTGTTATTCCGCGTAGTAACACCTACACGAGAACCAAGGTGTGCTACAATTATTCTGGGTTATCTACCAAGTGGTGTTATAGTAACCTTGGTAGCTGAGTGAAAGGGGTGTTACACAACCACGATCCTATGTGACAACAAGAGATGCATAAATATGATAGAGAATTATGTATTCCATGACAGGTCGAAGCACATAGAGATTGGATATCATTACATCTGTGACATGGCACAGATAGGAGACTTAAAGCTCCAATACATTAGCATAGATGAACATGTTGCTGATGTGTTGACCAAGCCTCTATCTCGTGTAAAGTTTGAACACTTTCGAGATAAGCTTGGTATAGTCCAAAAGAACCTTCCTCGAAAGGGGGAGTAGTTGCTGTGATGAGACATCTCTTGCTTCCGACCGAGTGGTTGTGATGTAAAGCAAGATGATGTGATATGAATAGCACTGAGCTTCCAGCTGGATAGATGTGATGTAAAGACAATCTAGTATCCTGCTTCCGACCTGTTGGTTGTGACGTAAAGTAGGATGAGTACCTTGCTTCCAACCTGATGGTTGTGACGTAAAGCAAGATGATGTGATGTGACTAGTACTGTGTTTCCGGCTAGATAGCTGTGACGTAAAGCCAGTCTAGTATCCTGCTTCCGACCTATTGGTTGTGATGTAAAGTAGGACGAGTACCTTGCTTCCGACCTGATGGTTGTGACGTAAAGCAAGATGATGAGATGAGACTAGCACTGAGCTTTCGGCTGGATAACTATGACGTAAAGCCAATCTAGTATCCTTCTTCTGACCTGATGGTTTTGACGTAAGGGAGGACGAGCATCTTGCTTCCAGCTTAACAGCTGTGACATAAAGCAAGATGATGAGATGAGACTAGAACTGTGCTTCCGACTGGATAGTTGTGACATAAAGCTAGTCTAGTATTATTATGATTAACCAACCTTGTGTTGTGATGATGATGGTGATGTATCAGTTTTACACTAATACATATTGATGCAGATGATGATTGCATTCCTTTGAGAATGACGATGCTGCCGATGAAGAAAACTTTCGATGATTTATAGATACACCAGTCAGTGTTCCAAGATGATATTGATGATGTTGTCCTCTCACGCACTTGATGATGTTGATGATAAAGGCCTCTCTCTCTCGCATGATGCTGCTGAAGAATACCCTTCTTGTTAACCACCCAGTTGGAGAAGTCAGCCCTGCCAGTGAAGAGACACTTCACACGTGCCAATCTTGTATAAATAAAGAGGCTAGTGCCTCACTTAGACACACAACTCACTTGCTCATCGAGAGACAAGTTTCAGATCTGCAGTTAGAGAAGAAGGAGAGAGAGTGGCATATCTTTGGGAGAGGATATTATGTATTAGTTTGAGTTATCTCTTGGCATTGTATTGGCTATCTATAATAAGGAAGTTTTGCTAGGTTTTCTTCCCCTAGAGGGTTTCCCAGGATAAATGCTGTGTCTCTTGTGATTGTGTATTTCTCAGTGATCTTGTATTATGCTATTGTTATGTATTGAATGCAAAGAACTATAATAATGGCTTAAACATTAACAATTTTTTCTATCTTTCTTTGTGGATCTATTGTGTATTCAGTATTTGTGGTGAATATTGTTAGATCTATTTAAGTTCTTAACAGAGAGGATTTGTAGAGATATCACTTGATAGGTGTGAGCACATGGTTGTAACTAAATGAGACATTTGTGGATTTAGAAGAGATTTGTGGATATAAGTTATCTTAAATTTTTGTATAATAGGAGTGCCTCCTCCATTTCAAAGGGAGGATTCCTGGAGCATTGTGTCCAACTTATGATGGAATAAGAATCAAGCTTTCTTTTCATATCAGTTTCCATTCTCTAGTTTAGATTTAGAATGCTTTAGTTTATGTGTTACTTTGTTCTTTGGAGAATTGAGCTCACTCCAAATAGATCATAGTAGCATTTTCTTCTTGTTCTAATGCTTTGAATAGGTTTATATGATTTATTGTTTTTATTAGAATTATTTGATGATCTTGATTGTTGATAGGTTATTTGAAACATTACGAGAATACCTCCTGTAAGGGAGCTAGTGTTTTCATTCCTACAACAACTAAGCCTTTTTAAGTGTATTTATTTTCAATGCATGAGTGTTTACTTGATGATCTTGATTGTTGATAGGTTTTGTGAAACATCACGAGTGGACCTCCTATAAGGGAGCTAGTGTTTTCTTGCCTATAACAACTAAATCTTATT
The DNA here is from genome assembly GCA_032191745.1 of Picea mariana. Classification (NCBI taxonomy): domain Eukaryota; kingdom Viridiplantae; phylum Streptophyta; class Pinopsida; order Pinales; family Pinaceae; genus Picea; species Picea mariana. The sequence continues at coordinate 45,604 of JASDQU010108691.1, read as the reverse complement.
TAGTGGAATGAAAGAGTTAGGATTTGATTGAATTTTCTTATATTAGAGTTAGATGCCTACTCCTGCATATATTTTGCTAGCATCATCACGAGCTTACGAGCATCCCTGGTTGATAATTAAATGAAATCAATTTAAGCAATTGAATTGCCCTATAGAAACGTCGATGAGGAATGCAGATAAATCCTTGAAACATTGGAGAGAAAAGAAGATAACTCGCTGAAATATCAGTGATGAATGAAGATAAATCACCAAAACATTGATAATAAATGAATATAACTTGCTGAAACGTCGACGAGAAAGAAACCTATTTTATCAGAGAAGAGAAAACATGTTTTATCGACAAGGAAGAAAGATCTTTATCGGTGAGAAGGAAAGACATTTTATCAGAGAGAAAGAAAGATATTTATCGAAGAGAAGGAAAGATCTTTTATCGACGAGAAATAAAGATCTTTATCGGTGAGAAGGAAAGATATTTTATCGACAAAGGAAAAAAATCATGCACTAATATATTGGAGAAGGAAATAGATCCTACGCCAAAATTTTGGCGAGGAAAGAAGATCCAACATTGATACGTCAGCGAGAAAAACACATCTAGTGCCGAAATGTCAACAAAAGAGAAAGATCTTGATCGTCGATAAGAGAAAAAGAGAAGAAAAGAGAGAAAGAAAAGAAATGAAGATAAGAGAAGAAAGGAAGAAAAGAGAGAAGAGAAGAAAAATAAAAAAAATAAAAGAGAGAGAGAAGAGAGGCGGAGGAGGAGGAGGAGGAGGAAAGGGAAGGAGAAAAATGACAATTTACCAAAAAAGAAAACAAGTTTAGAGCCAAAAATTTGTTTTAGCCATAACAGGAGCAGTTTAAATCAGATTCAGATGAAATTTAAGGGGTGTGTTTACAGTGACGAGGGATATAAGAGTTCCACTGAGGGCCCCTGGCCAATTCTGCTTCCAATTTTTGAAAAATGCAAATTAGTGGCTTTTGAAGATCTAGGTAGTGCTTAGTATCCAAGGCCTAGATAAAGGTGAAATTTTTAAGATAACTAAAAACATATGCATGAAGATACCCATTTGGGATCTTGGAAAAATTCAAAAGGAGTTTGAGTGGAGATGTCGAAACAGGGCAAAATCTACTTTTTCTGGGTGCGTTTTGGGGATTTTGGAAATCTTCAAAGGAAAAGAGACCCAAGATGACCAATCCAAAAAAAATGTTTTAGTTGAAATTTCATCTACTCATTAATTCAGACAAATTTATCTTGAGGGATTTTTGCCAGTTTTTCTTTGTTTGGGAGATATTGGTTTCTCGCTAAAAAATTGTCTAGAGGAAAAGAAAAAGGACAAAATTGAAAAATATAGACTGATGCAAAATTTGGGGAGAAGTTCATATATTAAATATGGAAGTTTCTATGTATTCACAATCATGAATACTATCAATGCTCAATATAAAAAAATATTTGGTTCTCACCAAATTTCTTTCTACAAGAGGCATAAGTTAGCTTTCGAGATTTATTGTACTAGTGAAACAAGTGCAAAAAGGGTGAAATTTCTTATTTCAGAGAGCCATAACTTTCACATTAGAAATTAGAATAAGGTATACATATAGCCATTGGAAAGGTAATATATAAGTCAACATGGAAGAAGGATTCAATTATCTAAGGAAGCATCTGGTTGTTTTATAGAGCCGCATCAGAAAGGGTTGTTAGAATTTGTAAACCATGCAATTGCTTAATGTAAAATTTTTCCCAATAATGTCAATTTTGGAAAAAAACATTTCTAGATGTTAGGGGTACATGCTAAAGATCAGTGTTGGTTCGTAAAGATGGGAAATACTCATGATTATGCGTCTGTGGTGGTGTGGAGGCATGCTTGGAAGTGCAACAACCTAGACCCCTCTCCAAGTCCTCTCCCCCCTTCCTTATCCTCCTCTCTCGAATCCCTCTCCCAATTCCCCAATTGCATTATCTCTTCATTAATCCCCCCAACAACCTTATCCAATCATTAATTACTTCACCTAATTTTTTAATAATAAAATAATAAAAGACTCAATGAACTTATTTTAATAATTGATTAAATTTAATTTAACAACTATGATAAATAAATTATCAATTTGGGTTGTTACAAGGACACATGGCATCTCATCATCGGTGACATGTGGAAGCATACCAGTGGTGACATATGGAATTATTTATTTGTCACATCAGCATGGCTGACTCATCAATGATGACTGGGCATATTGGAGGTTGATTTGACAAGTAAAATTTATATTTATTAATTAATTTCCAAGGGGGGTCAAACCCTTTAAACTCCAAAGTCCTCCCTTTTTATGTTTCTTGTTAAGTGTATATTACACTTAACAATATATTCCATTGTATACCAAACAATCCCATTCATGGGAGATAACTTCTATGAAGAAAAAAGTTGATTTTTCATGGAGAAAAACGAAATTTGATCAAGCGCCCACATTTGCCCATCAATTTTGATCGACGGTGGCTGAGTCACAAACTTCTAAAGACCATATATTGAGCTCCGGGTGTCGGAATCATGCAAACTATATACCGTTGGAAAGGTATTTCGACAAAGAATATGATGGCATAGGTTAGCAGGGCTGAAAGTGGCCACATTTGCCCCCAAAAATAAAATATCAGTTAGATTCATTTTTAATGGGTCTAAGAGATAACTCAACTTCACGAGCTCATATCTTCAGATTCAAGCGACATATTTGGGAAAAAATTATATAGTTCGAAATATAATATGGTGAAGATCACATATGAGTGGATTTCCATGGCTAAAACGTTGATTATCACTTCCAGAAAATTGAAACAAAGTCCCCCTCTTTGAAAGAGAAACTAAATTCAAGAAGAAAAGTGTATGAGAAATTCAAGAAAGGAAAAACCCTAACTACCCAAGTAGTTGGAGGTTCTAATTTTTAAAGAGAAGAAGTGCTTCATCAAGTGTTCCACAATTAGAATTATCAAAGTGGCAGGGCATAATATCAGAGGAAGAATAAGGTACAACCATGAATATACAACCGAGATTCTAATCAATGAAGAGAGATCTCCATCTTCTCCTCTCTTTCTTTTCTTCTACATCATTTCTCATAGCTTTATGCTTGAATCTCCGAATTGGGCACACAGATGAGTTCTTGAGTGTTCTTCTTGTATTCTTCAAAAAATATGTCTTATATGATCATGGATTATTTATAGCCATATTCATGACTATCAAAGATTTTGTAATGAAGAACCCTTTTTTATGAATGAAAGTCCACAAAGAATTGCTTCGGGGTTGATTTTGATTGTATCTTGTAACTTTGAGTCTTAATTACGAGATATTTGAAATTGATCTATCAAATTCTCTTTTGATTTGATAGTAGTACTCTTTTAAAATTCTTTGAGATGATCAAATTATTCTCTCCTATTTCTTGTGAAGAAGATATGGATGTATTTGTATATGATTAAGAATATTGTGTATATGATGTTGGTCACAAAGAAGTTTTGATGTTGAAGCCCTCCTTCAATCTTTTCTTATTGTAAAGAGATTTCTCACTACACATAAAGATTATATCAAGTTATTAAAGAACTATATCATTTCATAAATTCAAGCAATAAATTTAGGGTTTGCTGCCTAAGCATTCTCCTAATCCAAGATATTCAAGATATATATTTTAGCCAAAGAGGAGTACCACCTCTCTAAAAACACAGGGGATTCATATCCTCGTGAGGTTGTCGTTTCAGTCTTGAAAGATTCAAACGTAAACATTTTTGGTGACCATACTGGGAGGTAATTTTCTAGATATTTGAGGCCTTGCTTCATATTTGATTGAGAAACTAGAATCTCCATGGCTCAAAGTTACGAAAATAAGATTAAGGAAAATTTTTGCTTGTTTTAAATGCAAGGGATTTATAAAAGGATTATTGAGAGATGTTGCACCTTTTTTATAACTTCAAAAAGACCCAAGAAGCTCTGAAGATTCAGGAGGATGAGCTCCCTGGAAACTCCATTGGAAAGATTAAAAAATATCATTCATGTCATGATGCTCCTTTAATTTTTCCATCAATCCTATCAATGGCTTTACAAGACTCAACAAAAGGGAGAAATACCCAAAGAAGGAGGCGATTTCATAAAACCCCTTTAAATTTACCAGAATTAGATTTTCAAATGCCTGATATTTCTATTGAAATTTTTTCTACATTCTTTGGGGATGCTTCAGAAGATGCATAGCAACACTTGTTTAATTTTAAAAGTACATGTCATGATTTCAACCTCACTGAAGACAATGTTACATGTAGATTATTTTTACAAACTCTATAGGGGAATGAATTTGAATGGTATAACTCATTAATACCTAATTCCATTGCCAACTGGGATGTGTTAGAAGATTCATTTGCAGAAAGATTCATCCCAAGAGTGCATTCATATGTTTTTTCTGATGCTTTAAATGTTGTTGTCCACCCATCCTCTCCCATATGGAATCAAGATAATGAAGTGACCAATTTTGAAGAAGAATATAATCAAAGATTGGAATCATGTTTCTGAAGATGAAGATGAAAAATTCAATTTACAAGAAGAAAATTTCATCCTCCTATATACTCCATATGAAGATATTTCAAGCAACAAATTTGAGAATCAAATCTAGGAACCTCCACCAAATACACAAGAATATTTCAGCCAAAGGCCTCAAGAACACCTGCAACAAGAAGAATTGGTGAAATAAATGAACCTCTAGAAGAATAATGAGCAAGATTGCCTTTACATGAAGGAAGAGTCTTTTCAAGATATTATTGATAAATCAAGAACCTTGGAAGTGGCTGGAGATAATTAGAAAGATGAAAGAATGTTATGATTGTAAACTCCTCATCCAATCAAAGAAAACAATATTATTGAGCAACCAAGAATTGACTTTATTGAATTATGGTTCCAGAGCATTGTTGGCCAAACAATGCAATCAAATTTTCAGCACATCGAGTTCAATTTTTCTCTAGTAGATATTGAGAGTGCCCTTGACTCATTGGTACAATTTTCAATATGTTTCATAATGATGGAGTTCATTCCATAAATCAGATCAATGCTTGAATGGCTCCATTGGAAATATACCTATACCTAAAGTGCTCCTTTTCTTCCAAGTAAGATATGGTAGGTAGATCATGTATGTACATATTTTGTTTATTCAGTTAAGGTTTTGCACAATAAGGAAGTCGTTAAGTAGAAACAATATTTGAAGATAACTCCATGGAAGAAGAAAAATTACATAAAATCTATTTTGAAAAATTACATAAAATATATTTTGAAGATGAATCCATAGCCTAATGGAGAAGGTGTTTGGTTTTTAGATTCTGGGTTCTCACTAAGCTGCAAGGGGTCACTGTCCCACAGTTGGAGCCAGTTGTTGACCAAAAATTGGTCATTTATATTTTCCCACTCCTGGAATAATAATAAAAAATTATATAAAAATAAGACAATTTTTGAATGAGAACAAATCCATTGCGTAGTCCTCAGTCTCAGCTTCGCCACACATTTTTCGGATTCAAAATTTGAGTTTGTATGCTCAAGATATCCAGGTTTGCGTTTAAGCGATAAAAAAAAGTGCTTTCTTCAATGTGTGAAAAATATAATTTTCTTGGAATAATGATCATTCATTATGGAACCATTCATGGCTTGGATCATCTCTTGGTATACATATTCTTAGATCATCTCTCTATATACATCTTTCTATACTTATTTTATTTCCATTACTCTTATGTTTTTCCCACACTTAGAATTTTTCTTGTTTCCCCTCTCTTATATTGCACCTCTCTCCTCTCTTATAACCTCCGAAAACTTAGTTTTATTTTAATTTTCTTATCCCTTTACCCCTCACTACACTCTTCCCTTGCCCCATTTCATTACCCCAACACTTAGTTTTATTTTTATTTATTTTATTTTATTTTTTCATGAGGGAAGACTCACTCATTACCCCCCTCTCTTCCCGTACCCCGCTAATCCACTTACCCACACCTCCTCACATCCCCTCACCACTCCTTATTTTTTTTAAGTCCTCACGAAATCCCTTACCCCCTCACCTCCCTCACTCACTCACCTCGTGAGTTCGCTACCTACAAACTACCCCCCCCGCCCCCCTTACCTCCACTACCTACACATTTCCCTTCCCCCTAACTCCCTAACCTGNCCCCCCCCCCCCCCCCCCCCTCACTTAACCTTCCGTTCATTTTCCAACACTAAACCCATTTTCCACCTATTTTATTATAACTTAATATCTTATTCCCCAACCAATAAAACTCTTACATATTGTAGCTTATGGAGGAATGCCACATGGAATTCAATAAGATTCTTACACATGGAAATTTTATGAGAGTGACACATGGCACATTCTTATTGGATACATATGGCATATTTTTGACTTATCATACAAAGACACATGGTATCTCATCATTGGTGACATGTGGCAGCATACCAGTGGTGATAAATGACAATATTTGTTTGGTACATCAACATGGACGACTCATCAATGTTGAATGGGCAAATTGGAGGTTGATTTGGGAAGTAAAATTTATATTTTATTATTTAATTTCCAAGGGGGGTCGAACCCTTTAAACTCCAAAGTCCTGTCTTTTTATGTTACTTGTTAAGTGTATATTACACTTAACACTATATGCCATTGTATACCAAACACTCCCATGCATGTGGGATAAATTCTATGAAGAAAAAAGTCAAATTTTCATGGAGAAAAATGAAATTTGATCAAGGGCCCACATTTTCCCATCAATTTTGATCGACGGTGGCTGAGTCACGAACTTCTGAAGGCCATATCTTGAGCTTCGGGTGTCAGAATCGTGAAAAATTTGTACCGTTGGTAAGGATTTCGATGAAGAAGATGAAGGTACAGGTTAGAAGGGATGAAAGTGGCCACATTTTTCTGATAAATTGAAATATCAATAAACTTCATGTTTAATGGGTCTGCGACATAACTCAACTTCACGAGCTCATATCTTGAGATCCGGGTGAAGGATTTGGGAAAAAATTACATCGTTGGAAAGATAAGACAATAAAGATCACATCTGAAGTGATTTCCATGGCTGAAAAGTTGATTATCACTTACAAAAAATTAAAACAATGTCCCCCTCTTTGAAAGAGAAACTAATTAAATTTTGAAAATAAAAGTTTAATTAAAAACTTTAATTAAAAAATGAAAAGGGTCCATTTGGAATATTCAAATATTAATGATGTAAATTTATTAATGAGTTCTTAATGAAGAATTAATTAAAGGGAATACTTCAAGAAGAAAAGTGTACGAGAAATTCAAGAAAGGAAAAACCTTAACTACCCAAGTAGTTAGATGATCTAATTTTTAAAGAGAAGAAGTGATTCATCAAGTGTTCCACAATCAAAATTATCAAAGGGCCAACGAAAAATATCAAAGGAAGAAGAAGGTACAACCATGAATATACAATCAAGATTATAATCAATGAATATAGATGATCCAGGTGGATATCGGTGGCCACCCACCTTTTCCAACTGGCTCAAAATAGTTTTTTTGGCAATTTTGGCAATGTACTATTTTTAACAGTTTTAACTTCCAGGGCCATTTTGAGGGCCTAAATGAAGGTTTTTTGGGATAGATCTTCTCAATGATTTCCAAAAGAATTATTGAGCCCCCTAAATTAATCTCCTCGATGATACCTTTCCAACGAGATATCATATTCCTAAAACGGAGATTGTGTGCAAAAGTTACGACCCCGGGAAGTTGATGTATTAACTTACCCAGATGGGGCCCACATGACTTTTGGCACTTCATCTCCTAGGGTTAGGTTTTTGGATGTCTAGGGTTTTTGGCATTCTTGTTTATTGTAAAAATGCCTTCAAAGCCTCATTGTAATTATCTTCTTGCGAATGAGCACAATCGTCACATCTCTTCTCAGAGATAAGCCACCACCATTCCAGCAAGCTTGTTTCCGTTGCATTTTATAGTTTCAAGTTATTTCCTTATTGAATAGAAAACCAATTTTACTGTATCTTTGTTATTTTGTGTTAAGAACCTGTTAATAATCTATAGTCATTTCATTTTTCTCATAAAATCAGGATCAGTGGTATTCGAGCGGTCTTGTCGTCTTAATGCATGTTCCCAACGAGGTCAGAGTACAAAGAGTTGGGTCTCGAGCTTGTTTCTCTTGAGGAAAAAATATATCACATGCCCAAGCGACCTCTCATGGAAGGAGAAAATAAAGATGACAGGACATGAGATCCTTTCAAATTGTTGATTGAGGAAGCCTTCATGCAACAAAGTAATGAGATGATGGATAGTTTCGTGCAAATCCTTCGGCGGCTACCAACAGGCAATGGATCTTCTTCGAGCGGAGGCGCTACCCCCTTCAAGGTACACATAAAATTCGATATTCCTATATTTGAAGGTCAGATAGACAAATATGCTGTAGACAAGTGGTTGAATCTACTAGAAGGGTATTTTTCTGTCCATAACTTTTCGAATAGAGAAAAGATTACTTTTGTGCTCCTCAAATCCATTCCCCATGTCAAAGATTGGTGGGAAACTTTATGTGAGCAAAAGGAAATAGAGGAACCCTCATTATTTACAGTCACGACCACCTGGGAGTCCTTCAGGGATGCTATTAAGGAACAATGCTACCCTGTTGGAAGTTATGACGACTTGTATACCAAATGGACCACACTGCGGTAAGAAAGAGACCAAGCAGTGCCAAATTTCACAAATATCTTCCATACCTTGCACACCAAGTTGGGTATCAAATATTCAGAGAGACATATGGTGCTCAAGTATCGTGTCACTCTACATAGATACATATAGATTGAAATGGAATTTTTGGACATCTCATCCTTGGGCGTGGCCTACTGATATGTCGTCAAAATCGAGCAGAAGCTCAAACAAAAGACACGACAATTTGGGCCTAGGAACCCCTCACAACAAAAGCCAGGAAAGGGAGGCCCCAACCCACAGAACAAAGGACAAAGAAAATATGGATAGTATTAGGACAACCAGTCCAAGACACAAGCAAATAAGGACACCGAAAATACAAAGAAAGATATTGGGAAGTGGTGTGACTTCCATAAGAGCCCTTGGCATAACACTACTGACTGCCGCTCAAAGCAGTCACTGGTAGCCGAAGTGAAATCCTCTGAATCAGATGTGGGTTCTAACTCTGAGCCAGAACCAGAAAGGAGAAGATGGATCATTGATGTGGAACCCAGTGCCACCGTTGCTACCACCAAGCTCCAGCCTGGTGAACCAGATGAGCCAGAAGAAGGAGAACACCTCTTCCATTTACAGATGTAGGTAAAAGGCACCCCGCTGCACTTCATCGTTGATAGCGGTATCCAGAAGAACCTCATCTCAGTAGAGGTCGTCAAGAAACTACCCTACCAACAACACCACACCCATAACCCTACACCATTGGATGGCTCCACCAAGGAAGCGATCTCCGTGTCAGCCAACAATGTCGATTGTTGTATGACGTCAAGCCCTTCAAAGGTGAGGTATTGTGTGATGTTTCTCCTCTCGAAGGTTGTGATGTTCTTTTGGGCGAACCTTATTTATGGAAACATCATGTTGTATATGACTCTAGGCCTCATAGTGCTATTATTACTTTGAATAGGAAATTGTACAAGATACCTAAGGCAGTCCCACCGAGTGCTATTTCCTTTATCTCTGCTAAGAAATGCAGGAAGGTCATCTCTTAGATGGGGAAGTTTGTCTTCTTCATGATTTGCTCTCTGAATAAGCGAAAGATCACAGCCACATCCAGGGTCTCTGCGGCCTACCTCTCCACACAACAAAAGCAAGTATATAAGGTCATGGAAGAATACTCAAATATCTTCTCCTCACCTACCGGGGTACCTCTGCACTGTCAGGTCAAGCACCCCATCGATTGGACCCCCGACGCACCGTTGCCTAATGGGCCAGTCTATCGTCGCTCTCTATTAGAGAATGAGGAGATCAAGTGGCACTTTCATCCCAGCTCATCACCTTGCGGGAGCCCAATCATGCTGGTATAGAAGAAAGATGGAACCTGATGAATCTGCATTGATTATCGGGCTCTGAATAAAATCACAGTTAGAAACTAGTACCCGATTCCCCGAATCGAAAACCTCCTTGATGAACTCACGGGGGCCAAATACTTCAGTAAGATTGATCTGAATTCTGGCTACCACCAGGTCCCGATAGAACAAACAAATGTATGGAAAACCACCTTCAAGTCAAAGGAAGGCCTTTTTGAATGGTTAGTCATGCCCTTTGGTTTGACAAATTATCCAGCCACTTTCATGAGGATGATGGACGATATCCTGTGACCATTCACCAATACTTTTGTAGTGGTGTATCTGGATGACATTTTGATTTACAACAAGACTTGGGCCGAACACTTACAACATATTCAATAGGTTCTGCACACCTCGCAACAACACAAACTATATGCCAACTTGGAAAAATGCTCCTTCGGCATGGAAAAGGTCCATTACCTGGGCTACATCGTTGATCAACATGGCGTACATGTGGATCCAACAAGGATACAAGTCATTCGTGACTGGCCAACCCAAACCACACTCACTAAGCTTCAGAGCTTCTTGGGCCTTGCCAATTTCTACTGTAGGTTCGTGTTGGGATTCTCCCATATTGCATGGATCCTCAGCCAAATAACCAGGGGTGGTGGTAAGGAAAAATTTGCATGGGGCCGGTCCCAACAACAAGTGTTTGATGATTTGAAGCAACGCTTGTGCTTAGCCCCAATACTTTCACTACCAGACCTGCAACAACCCTTTGAGATCGAGACAGATGCTTCAGACTATGTGGTGGGCGCCATTCTCACTCAGCATGACCACTTCATGGCCTATCATAGTGAGACATTATCAGATGTTATCCGTAAGTACCCTACTTACGACAAAGAAATGTACTCCATTGTGCAAGCCTACTGCCAGTGGAGACATTACATTCTTGGGAAGGAGACAATCATCCACATTGATCATAAGCCACTGCAGTTCATGCAGACACAAGGAAAATTACAGAATGATCGGCATAAAAAGTGGTCCACATACTTGCATCANCAGATGTTATCTGTAAGTACCCTACTTACGACAAAGAAATGTACTCCATTGTGCAAGCCTACTGCCAGTGGAGACATTACATTCTTGGGAAGGAGACAATCATCCACATTGATCATAAGCCACTGCAGTTCATGCAGACAGAAGGAAAATTACAGAATGATCGGCATAAAAAGTGGTCCACATACTTGCATCAATTACACGTCAACATCAAGTATAAAAAAAGAAGCACCAATCACGTCGTTGATTGCCTCAACAGACTGCCAGTCGCGACACTCACCACTATGCTAGAATCTTGTGACCATGATACCTCTGGATGGCCCCAACTCTATGAGACAGACCTGAACTTCACCACCACCTACCAAATGTTGGGTGCAAACGTAGTTGTCGATAATTTCCATCTTCAAGATGGGTTGTTGTGTCGTTTAGGCCATATATGTGTTCCATCAAGCGAGCGAGCGAAGTTGATTTGGGAATCCCACTACAGTCGGGTGGCAGGACACTTCGGCTTTGAAAATATAGTGGTGATGCTACAAAAACATTTCTACTGGCCAAAACTTCGACAAGAGGTCAACAAGTATATCAGGTCCTTCATTGCCTACGTTATTGCCAAACCGACCACTAAGAAATAGGGCCTTTACACCCCCTCTTCCTACTCCTGACAGGCCATGGGAATCCATCTCAATGGACTACATGTCGGGACTCTCATCCACCAAGCGGGGAAATGACTGTGTTTTTGTGGTTGTTGATCGCTTTTCTAAGATGGCGATTCTGGTTGCTTGCAAAAAGAACATCATAGCAGAGGCCACTACCAAGCTCCTCTTTGAACGAGTCTGGGTACATTTTGGAATCCCACAAACCATTGTCTCATATCGGGACAGTCAATTTCTCATCACATTCTGGTTAAGCCTCTGGTCACTACTGGACACCAAGCTCACCAAATCCACGACCTTCCACCCCCAGACAGATGGCCAAATTGAGGTTGTAAATCGAATGATTGTGCATATCCTTCGCATATATAATTCAAAGCACCCTCACACATGAGATGAGAGCCTTCCCTATGTCCAACATAGCTACAATCGAGCCCTTCATAGATTAACTATCCACAACCCCTTTCAGGTGGGGTTGGGATCATAACCAATGAGTCCCATAGATGTTGCACTTCCCCTTGCGGTCACCTCGACCGACTCATCTCCTGCTCCAACTGAAGATGACAAAGCCACCTGGTTTATTGAGCGAATCTAGCACATCCGCCAACATGTTCAGGATATCCTACAAAATTCCAATGACAAGTACAAGTAGCGCCATGATCAACATCGGGTGCAACATACGTTTCAGGTGGGCGACAAAGTTTGGTTTCACTTGCAGAAAGAACGCCTTACAGGACCCCATTGGAAGATTTTCCCACTTTGTTATGGGCCATACACCATCACCAAGGTCGTGGGGGATAATGCTTTTTAGCTCAACATTCTTCCTTTCCTTGGCCCGCACCCAATGTTCAACGTGAATCTCCTTCGCCCTTATTTCCCACCATTATTGGACACCTCAGACATAGCAGAACAACTGACACAAACAGAGCTCAACCCCGAATGCATACAACATGCATCCAATGATCATATTGTGGACACATATATCAAGGGCACTTGACAACAAAGGATCCAACTTTATCGAGTCGTCAAAGCAGGGAAGCTCCTGCACCAAGGCAAGTGGCTCACCTGCGGCCAAATTCAGCAGAAATTTCCTCATCTGATGAGGGAACTCAATGCAATGGAGACCATTTATTCCTAATGATGGAGTATTGATCCAGGTGGATATCAGTGGCCACCCACCTTTTCCAACTGGCTCAAAACATTTTTTTGGCAATTTTGGCAATTTACTATTTTTAGCAGTTTTAACTTCCGGGGCCATTTTGAGGGTGTAAATGAAGGATTTTCGGGATTGAGCTTCTCAATGATAACCAAAGGAATTATTGATCTCCCAAAGTGAATCTCCTCGACGATACCTTTCCAACGGGATATCATACGCCTAAAACGGAGATTGTATGCAAAAGTTACGACCCCGGGAAGTTGATGTACTAACTTACCCAGATGAGGTCCACATGACTTTTGGCGCTTCATCTCCTAGGGTTAGGTTTTTGGATTTCTAGGGTTTTTGGCATTCCTGTTTATTGTAAAAATTCCTTCAGAGCCTCATTGTAATGATCTTCTTGCGAATGAGCGCAACCATCACATCTCTTCTCAGAGATAAGCCACCACCATTCCAACAAGCTTGTTTCTGCTGCATTTTACAGTTTCAACTTATTTCCTTATTGAATATAAAACCAATTTTACTGTATCTCTATTATTTTGTGTTAAGAACCTGTTAATAATCTGTAGTCATTTCGTTCTGCTCATAAAATCTGGATCAAGAGATCTCCATTTTCTCCACTCTTTCTTTTCTTCTACACCATTTCTCATAGCTTTATGCTTGAATCTCTGAATTGAGCACAAGGCTGAGTTCTTGAGTGTTCTTCTTGCATTCTTCTTCAAAAAATTCTTATATGATCATGGAGTATTTACATCCATATACATGACTGTCAAAGATTTTGTAATGAATCTAACCCTTTTTAATGAATGAAACTCCACAAATAATTGCTTCGGGGTTGATTTCGATTGTATCTTGTAACTTTGAGTCTTAAGTATGATATATTTGAAATTGATCTATCAATTTGTCTTTTGATATGATAGTAGTACTCTTTTAAAATTCTTTGAGATGATCAAATTATTCTCTCCTATTTCTTGTGAAGATGATATGGATGTATCTGCATATGATTAAGAAGATTGCGTATATGATGCTGGTCACACATACGTTTTGATGCTGAAGCCATCCTTCAATATTTTCTTATTGTAAAGAAATTTCTTGCTGCACATAAATATTATATCAAGTTATTGAAGAATTATATCATTTCATAAATTCAAGCAATAAAGATCCAGGGTTTGCTGCCTAAGCATTCTCCTAATCCAAGATAAATTCAAGATATATATTTTAGCCAAGGAGGAGTACCACCTCTCTAAAAACGCAGGGGGATTCATATCCTCGTGAGGTTTCCGTTTCGGTATTGACATATTCAAACTTCAACACCTTCCTCATCAAGAGAAGTGATGATCCAGATTATTTTGAGAATGACATGAAGACAAAAATATAACTGAGATATAACAATGAAATACACAAAAATATAGAAGACACAAAAATACAGTGAAACCCAACTTCTATTACTGAATAAGATAAAAAAACCTTATAGAACACAAACTAGAAGAATGGGATAGCCTATCTCTGAAAGGAAAGAGATGTCGGCTATGCTTCATTTGCAACAAGCTTTACATCACACTCCATTGCATACTTAAAGGGCCTCTTTCACCTCAATTATATATGAGAGAGTGAGAGGAGAACAATTCCCATGATGCATGTGGGATAAATTGGACTAAGTTTATAAAATTCCATAGGCATGTAAAACACTAGGACTTCCTGGGTGGTCACCCATCCCAGTACTACTCTAGCCTGAGCGTGCTTAACTGCGGAGATATAAAAACAATGTAGAACACGAACTGGTAGAATGGGGTAGCCTATCTCTGAAAGGAAAGAGATGTTGGCTATGCTTCATTTGCAACAAGATTTACATCACACTCCATTGCATGCTTAAAGAACCTCCTTCACCTCAATTATATATGAGAGAGTGAGAGGAGAACAATTCCCATGATGCATGTGGGATAAATTGGACTAAGTTTATAAAATGCCACATGCATGTAAAACACTAGGACTTCCTGGGTGGTCACCCATCCTAGTACTACTCTAGCTTGACCACGCTTAACTACAGAKTTCTAATGGGATCTGATGCATTAACGCTATGTTGTAGGCATGTACATAAGACCACTATGAAAACATTACATGATGTCTGTAATTAACAAATGAAGATGACATTACATTCCATTCCCTATMAAAAGGGTGAATATCATGGTTTATCCAAACCACAGGCTCAAAATGGTGATTCAKTGGAAAAGGTGGATGGCCACCGAGATCCATCTGAATCATTCCTCTCCCCTTAGGAATAAATGGTCCCCATTGCGTCAAGTTCCCTTGGGAGACAGGGAGAATTCTGCTAAATATGAAACTTGGTGTGTTTCTTGCCTTGTTGAAGAAGTTGTCCTACTTAGCTTGTTGAAGGATGTCATGAACCTGTTGTTGTAGGGGTTGGATCCATTCAACCAATATAGCTGCATGGTCTACCTGAGTGTGGCAAGAATCTATCAGTGAAGATGCAACATGAAGAGTATGAAGGGTTCTGTTATAATCTTTCTTGACTAGGCAATGTGGAGGCACCCTCGTAGGTGCAACAAGAACATCTTGGTACTCTTCTACAATCTTGTTGATTTGCTTCTGCTAGATAGAAAGGTCTTGGGATGAGGCTGCAGTGGTTGCAGTGTACTTATGTTCACCTTCTGATCGGATTGTGAAGAGGCTAAACTTTGTAGTATGAGAGATTACTTTGTGGCATTGTTTTGGTGAGACAATAGTTGAAACTACATCTGGTATCCTGTATAGCTGACCCCCCAGAGTAACAATGACGCTACGAGGTAGAGACTCATAAAAAACATTATGCCTCCACATATATGGCTGGCCTAATAGAACATCACAGACTTCCAATGGGGCAACATCACACAGTACCTCATCCTTGAAGGGCTTGATGCCGTAGGACATGCGACACTGCTGGATGACACAAAGATCTTGACCCTGGATAAGCCACCCAATGTTGTATGGTTGCGGGTGTGGTGTTGTTGGAAAATCCAACTGGTTGACAACCTCATCTAAGATGATTTTCTTTTGGCTTTTGCTATCAACAATAAAATGCAATGGGGTCCCCTTCACCCACATTTGTGAATGGAAGAGTCACTCCCCCTCCTCAGAATCCTCTTCTGGTTGGATTGTTGCAGTTGTGATAGTAGCAGTGGGTTCTGTATCAATGATCTGCATCCTTTTATTATTTTCTAAATCATGGTCCAAGTTGAGGTTCGACTCTTTGTCTTTGAGCTCGACCACCAATGAATGTATTGAGAGACACTCATCAGTGTTGTGCCAAGGGATGTTGTGGAACTCACACCACTTTTCAGTGTCTTTATTATACTTATTGTTACCCTTATTTTCCTGCATATTGGACTGGATCTCTTGAGGCTGGCCTTCCTTGCTCTGTCCATGCTTCTCCCACTTACTCTACTGCTTGAATTTCTGCTCAATTTTGATTGCATATCGATAAGCAACTGCCAGTGAGGAGATGTCCAAGAAATCCATCTATGTTTGGATGTACCTGTGTAGACCACTACGGTACTTCAAAACCAGGTGCTGCTCAGAGTCTTTGATACCCAACTTTGAGCGCAAGGTATGAAATATGTTGGTGTATTCCAACACCATCTTGTCTATTTTCTGACACAGATTTTTCCATCTCATGTATTGGTCATCATAGTTTCTGACATGGTAGAAATCCTCCTTTAGGGAATCTACAAAGGCCACCCATGTGGGTTCTCTCCCAAATAATGTAGATTCATCTGTGGTGTACCTCTCCCAGTAACCTTCCCACCAAGCTCAGACATGGGGAAGGGCGTTAATGAGCATGAAGGTGATATTTTCATTGTCGAAATTGTTTTGGACAGAGTAATAACCTTCTAGCAGATTCAACCATTTTTCTAGAGAATCTGCATCTATCCGGCCTTCAAATAATGGGATATCAAAATTGACTTGTACCTTGAAGGGTGTCGCACTTGCGAAATGGTTTCTTGTTGAAGATGCCTCGGTTGCCGCCATCAATAGTCTTCGAAGAATTTGAAAGAAGTTGTCCATCATCTCGTTCCTTTATCACACAAGGGATTCCTCAAGAAATGTCTTGAAAGGATCTCCTGCTCTATCATCTCTCTTTTCTTCCACCATGGGAGGTCACTTGGGCTAGTGAAAGTGGTTGTCCTCAAGAGAAACTAGCTCGAGACCCAAATCTCTATACCCTGACATCGTCGAGGATCTGCTCTAAGAAATGACAAGGAGCAAACTGCTTTGATACCACTGATCTAGATTATTTTGAGAATGACATGAAGAAAAAAATATAACCGAGATATAACAATGAAATACACAAAAATATAGAAGAGAACACAATTACTACTCTATCCTGAGCACACTTAACTGTGAAGTTCTAATGGGATCCGATGCATTAACGCTATGTTGTAGGCATGTACATAAGACCTCTAGGAAATCATTACATGATGTCTGTAGTTAACAAATGAATGTGACATTACATTCCATTCCCTGTCAAAAGGGTGAATATCATGGTTTATCAAAACCACAAGCTCAAAATGGCGATTCAGTGAAAAAGGTGGATGGCCACCGAGATCCATCTGGATCAAGTGAATTCCTTGATTTAACAATCTAGGATACCATTATTCTTTTCCAACCTATCCATACCAATTAAACAAACATATGAACCCAAAGGCATGATGTTCAAATCTACCTTTATGTTGAGTCCATTCATGTACATTGGAAAACTCTTAACTAGCTCAGTAATCCTTCTCTTAGCTCTTGTGGCTAGCTAAACCAACCAAGATTTCTCATGTTTTCTTCTTTGCAAATGAAATATTTCAACAAGATTAGGATTTATGTAACTATGGCTAGCTCCATAATCAATTAAAATGCCTATAAGTTGGTTATCGTCCTTACCTTCTACTTCAATCATGGGAGAGTGGTACTTTTATTGCTTGTTATCCAAGGCTACATGAATCCTTGGCATGATTCTTCCCATGTCCTCAACTATATCATCCTCTTGAATATTTTGAATAGTCCTCATCTTTTCTGCTTTGTGAGAGTAATCCTTATGCAAGTGGCCTCCCTCACATCTTCAACATTTTATGTGATGATGTCTTGGCCTTTTCCCAAATGAATCTGTCATCTTGGGCTCATTCTGTGTTGGGTTCCCTTACTAATATGCTTGAGAGCTATTTCTATAAAATGGTGGCTTAAAATATTTCTTTATTTGTTCCATCTTGCCTTTCTTTTTGTCATCCCAAGATTTTTGGAAAGCTACTATTCCTCTATTATGCTCATAAAGGTACTTTCCTTTCCTTATGGTCTCTTCCAATGTCTTGGGCTCATCATAATGTATCTTATCACTGTAGAAAGAATGTATCCCACTTAGAAATATTTGAATTTTAACCTTCTCATCTTTATGAAGCCAACATACTTCAGTAATTCAAAGAACCTCATCTAATAATCCATTGTCATGATTCTAGGCTAGAGTTCAAAGAACTCTTTCATATTCTTATCATAATAATGATCTAACAAGTATCCCTACTGGAAATATCCCTTAAATTGCCTCCATGAGGTCATCTTCTCATTAATGTGGTTAACCTTCTTGAGATGATCCCACCACATGACTACTTTTCCTTGAAGGTGGTAGGATGCATTTTGGATTCTACATTTGATGAGTAGTCATACAATTGTAAATATTTCCTCATTCCCAAAAACCAGGCTTCAACCTCTTCTCCTTTTCTATTTTCTCCATCAAAATTTTGTGGCTTGAGCTTCTTGAGCTCTCCTTGCAAAATATCTGAATCAAGCCTTCTCCTCTGCTTTCTGACAGGGGACACACTTGGGTTGCTCTTTGGCCCTAAACATGCATGTTCTCTTCTAGTCAATTTTCATGGTGAATGGTGATGTCTTCTCACACTCCTTGATGTCATATATTCCCTATGATCATCCCTCCAATCATGAGATTTGGATGCTGCCACTTGCTCAGTACTAGATGCTTGTTTTGTGCTAGAATCCCTATTGACTTGTATTTGCATCATATTCAAACTTTGTAGCAACTTCTCCTGATCCCTTATCATCCTTTCATTGTCTTCCCTATAGCTCCACACTTCTTTCTGCAAGATTCTCATAGTTTCATCTATCTCCACAATCTCCACCCCACTTCTTCTTCCATTGGACTTAGTCTCTGCATTTCCCATGTTGACATGTAGACCTATGAACTCTTCCTCATGGATATAAGACCCTTGGGAATCCTCCATATATATAGTTCTCATATAGGAACCAGATATGATTTCCTATACCTCTAATTCTGCAATAAATGTGCATGCAATGATCATTGTTAGAGTTATGCATAATGTAAAATATTTCACAATTAGATTACGGGTCATGCTTCAACTATATTTTTAAGACATATGGATGCATTGGAATCCAATTCTGATTGTTTATATACATTTTCCTCTAAATTATATTTCTAACAACTGTACCCATGCCTCATTATGATTTGAAGTTTGCAATTTCTTTTAATTCAACTGTGCTATGTTTTCACTGCTGCAATTTATCCGAGAGGCCATTTTCTACCACCTATAGAATAAAATCGGCCAGGAATTAGGAAAACTTTTATACCAGGCACATACAAAATTTACGATTTTGAACATACAACAACTATCATATTTGTAATCTTATACTACAATCAAAGTTTGTATAAATATGGAATTGACAACTTTGTGCTTTTGCACTTTCCCCAAACGAATTTTTAGCCCAAATTGGCTATCTCCCAAAGGGAGAAAAACTGGGAAAAATGCCTGAAGAAAAATTTGTATAGATTGATCTGTAGGTAAAATGTCAACTATATATATATATATATATATATATATATTTCAGATTTTTGATTCGGGGTCCCTTTTCCTCATCCGAAGATTTCAAAAATCCCTGAAACATGCCCCAAAATAATAGATTTTGCACTATTTCAGTATCCCCACACCGACACATTTTTTGATTTTTCTAGGATCCAAAATGGGTATCTCCATGCATTCTTTTTGAACTCCATATAAAATTTTTACCTTAATCCAAGCCTCGGTTATTGATCATGACCCTAATCTTCAAAAATCACTAATTTTCATTTTTTTCGGAAATTTTAAGAAGAATTAGCCAGTGGCCCTCATTTCCATTCTTGTAGCCCTCATTACTCCAGACACACACCTAAAATTTCATCCAATTTAGAGTTGAAATTATCTTTTTATGTCCAAAACAAGTTTTTGGCTCCAAACTTTTTTTAAAAATTGTTCATTTTCTCCTTCCTTTTCTCCTCTCCTCTTTCTTTTATTTATCTTTATATTTCCTTCTCTTCTTCTTTGGTGATCTCTAAAACCCTTCATCGACGATCGACTATTTCCTTTTAACTTTTTTTTTGGATTTCGCTAAAATTTTCGACCTCTGAACTCCATTGCCCAAGACCATTGGTGATTCTCTTTTAACCTTGTTTGGACTCTGCTAAAATTTGTTGAACTCTGAAATCCATTAGCCATCAGCCATCAATGATTCTCTTTTAACCTTGTTCGGAATTCACCCAATTTTTTTGAACTCTGAACTCCATTGGCCATTGACGATTCTCCTTTAACCTTGTTTGGTCTTTTCCGAAATTTTCCAAACTACGAGCTCCATTGGCCATTGACCATCGATGATTCTCTTTTAATATTGTTCGGGCTTCGCCAAAATTTTCTGAACTCTGAACTCCATCGACCATCGAAAATTATTTTTTAACCTTGTTCGGACTTCACCAAAATTTTCCAAACTTCGAACGCCGTCGGCCAATAGCCATCAACGATTCTCTTTTAAACTTGCTCAGACTTTGATGAAAATTTTCAAACTTTGAACTCTAAATCTAGTATGAATCTAGGTTGTAGATCTCAAAATCGAATGTAATCTTGGCCATTGATTCATCAAACTCTATTCCATGACTTCTTCCTTCCACTACTATGGCATTACTAACGTGGACCTTGTCAGTCTACATCACGGAGAAGGTCCACATTATCACCTGTATGGAATTTTCAAAAATCCTGAAAATTTACAATTTTCGAGAATTTTGTAATTTCTCCAAAATTTTTCTTTGGTGAAGTTGGAAATTTTAACCGATCTAGAATAAACATTAKTCATTGATCACCAAGTTGAATGTGGTTTAAGCCATTGATTTTATTAACTCCTTAGTCAAAATTAAAACACAAAATTTGACCTTCCAGGCCGAATTTAACTATGCAACTTGCATATTGATGCCATTGATAATCACCTCAACCATTATGGGTGCAAATTCGACTTGGATTTGCTTAGRAATTTGGGTATTTCACTTTGGTTTCAAAAATTTCCCCAAATCTATCACATATCAAAATCCATAACAAAGAACTTGCCAAATTTATACCGGTCCTTGGCCCATATGGGTCTAGTGTTGAATCAGAATCTCTGATACCACTCTGTAGTGTCCCCCAATACTAATCACATAAWTTTTTTTTYCTGATACCATTAATTTAAATGAAAAAAATCATGCTAAAAACTCTCATATATTTAAAAACAATAATTTACAAGCACGAATTTAGTAAAATTAACATTCACACAACCACATATAACTTCTTAAAGCTCAGAGTAAACACACACCAAATAATCCCATAATTAAATGTAAACATTGAGGATTTACATGCGTCAACAACATTATGAAGTGGCCAATTATATAATACACAACAATGTATAATTTACTCAAGAACAAAGTATATGAAAAACAAATCAAAACTAGAAATATAAACAATTTAATAGAGATAACAACTTATCTTTTAAATCAAATGTGCAACTAGCTGTAGTGCACGAATGTTCCACCCAACCATAGAATTGTTGCTCCAAATCTCAACAACAAGTCACCCCCGAGCTAGGGCTAAGAGTCCACAAGAAAGGGTGTATATTGTTCACTCACAAAAACTAGTTTCCTACAACCACCCCAATCCACCAGCTCTCTTTCCCACAACCCAGACAACCCAAGGAATGCGATCCGATTCTCTACTACACAATCCTCAGGCTATCTCCCTTCTCTTCAAGACTCTAACACAGGTTGTCTAGGAAGCTCTCTCACTGGGAATTCAGGGAATTACAACTGCAACATGAAACTCTCAGTAGAATCCTTTTCTCTGCACAACAAATTCACTCTATAGACCTAACAACCTACTTTTTCATGCATTTTACAACTCCCACCAGCTACCACAAAACCCACTATAGCTATCTTCTAATTCCATCACTCAACACGCTTCGATGTCCCAAAATCTGCATGTGAAAAATATTGCTCTCCTTTCTCATATGAATTTCTCTTTTTCCCAAGCAAGTTGAATCTCACACTCCCTAATGTTGATTGTACTTCAACCCCATTCTCCCAACAATTGTGGGATGTGACTTCTCACACCCACCCTCTTACATTTATTTAATTATTGGGTTCTCATACACTCAAAAGGGAAAACTAGAAGGTTCACTCAAAATAATAATTTTAGGGAAAAAACTTAGGATTTAAGACACATGAATAAAACCCCCCGTAGACCCCTCCTCTCTTGTGGAAACTCAACCCCCATGACTCTATCCATGTACATCTGCAACCGACATCACATTTTATATTATTATTATTATTTGATATAAAATGTTTACATATTACATCGCTCGACCCACGACCATATATTGTATTTACATTATACATCATTAAATTGGGGATTAAAAACATGTATGTTACATAATGGATAACATAATTTTTAGCATAGTCATCATAATCATAATTCATCAACATCAAATAAACAAACAATTCATAGAACACATGACATGAAATGTGTGCATGTGTGTACACACACGCACACACACACACACATGTATTCAAAATCATCTCAATTGTAGATTTTTTACAAAATGGCACATCATGCCCAATATACAAATAGCAACAAGTGCCCCAACATGGAAGAATGACATATGGTTCCCTCCATACAAAATGACACTCATTGGTTACTCATTGACCACTACCACCCTCGCAACTATTAGGTGCATCCCATAATTCAATATTTCTTCTCTTACTGAAAGTAGGACCTCGATTCATTTTGTGCCTGGGTGTGGTTCCTCTATCTAGAGACTAGAAAAAGAAACAACATTCTTATAAGTTTTTACCCACAATGAATTAAAAGACTTACAAAATGATACTTTATAATTCAAGCTAAGAAAAATCACCGCAGATGACACTGACAATTGCGAGGTTTTTTCCCTCCTCCACGACCATAATCTCTTATCTATGCTACCTTGTAGTAGTTACAAGAATAAAAACATGAAATTTAAACAAAAATGCATAAAACCATTTCCATTCATTATACATAAAAAATCATCAATGAATTACCTCACCTTTAAAAACTTGGGTAACAATGAAGAGTCACTAGTAGGTGGAGCACTTGACTATACAAGCTGCTCCGAGGCAACATCTACTATGGAATGGACTATGTTATCTACATCAGATGATGGATGGGGGGATGCGTGAGAGTGTAGTGGTGCAACCTGATTGGATGAAATTGTTTGGGGTACAACAAGGATGACTGGTGTTGTCATATGTGTGTAGCCACTGTAGATGGATGGGATGGAAAATGTGGTGTGGGTGGGTGGCGATAAAACCCCACAAATTTTACGAGTGATGGTAATCCTTGGGGTGGAAAGTGGTATCCAAAGAGTTGGGGAAGGGTGGCCAAGGACTAGAATTGGACTATAGCCAAGGACAAATGATGGGGCATATGTCAATAGTGGTGGTGGTATAGGCAACATGGAAGTGAATGAACCAACCTGCATACACATTTATAATATTTGTATTAGTACAAAATATGAAATTCAAACAAAACAATATAAAAAATTTCACATTTAAACAAGATTTAACTTGACACTTGATACCTATGAAGGGGGTGATCTATCCATCCCAGTTGGACATGGTTCATCACCATATGATACCACAACCTGTAGAAACACAATGACCTTATATTTTATTCCTCATAAACAACCTGTAGAAACAAAACAACTATATTACAGATGTAGCGGAATAGTAGTATATCAATGAGGTTTCCAAAGATTAAGTCGAGCACCGTGGTGAATTTATCAAAGATATGACATACATGAGTATACGATACACCAAATGAGGAGGCTACTGCTACTACTACATTAGTGGTGGAAATTGACACTAATGCATTTGTCGACGTTGAGGGTCTATTATCTGAGCGTAGCAACTACAAACATCATATAATTAGATATAGAAAAAAATAACAAAAGGATATATATATATATATATATATATATATATATATATATATATAAATTGAAAAAAATAAAAAATCTTGTTCCATGGATGGATAAGTGCTTTCTACATCTTAATATATGTTGGGAATTTAGCTACAACCTATATAAATGGGGGACAATGGTAATATTTAGATTGTTCAACCAATGGATAAATGGTTTAGAAATATAGTTGAAGCATCTCAGGTGATGTTGAAAGTTGCAATCACACATGATTTGATGAACTGGTCGAAAGTATAGTTGGAATGGTTGATCCCGCATGTTTCTCTTCATCTGTATGACCCTCTGTTAGTCTTGAGATTCCCTCAATCGACGAAGAAAGGTCTTAAAGTACCTGCCAAAATCATTCAACCTCCATAAATATCTAAAAAATCAATACAAGTCATATTTGTAGCACAATATATAATCTAAGATGCATTTTTACGAGATTTTTAGAACATAATTGAATGAGATCCTCTTGGTTTCGAGATTAATTTATTGGATCCACGTGTCTGATATTTGATCAAACTGTCTCCCTTGATTTGAAGTAGAAGAAACAAAATCAACATTGACTTTGTTGTTGCTCTGTTGGATTGAGGGGGGTTTGCTCCAAGATTAAACGACTCCAACAAAGTATTCTCTATTGAACAGGGCCAACCATGCGAAGGTGGAAGCTCTTATGGCTCCTCCCCCCCACCCACCCCCCCCCA
>JASDQU010108690.1:176902-189993 GCA_032191745.1 Picea mariana | reverse complement strand
ATTTTTTCGCCGATTTTTTCCAAGGCGATGTTTTCAGGACCCTTGCCGAGTTTTTCCACTAGGGTCTGGACACTGCATAATGTTACCCCCCCATCACTAGGGGTAACTAGAGGAGATCATGTCTCGAGGCCCGCAATGGAGAACATGATCCCGACCATGATGATGCTCAACATATCCACAGATAGCAGCCCAACAGCCCCCCTCATTCCCCTTTACTGATACAGGTCAACCAAGGCTCATCACATTCAAGCAACCTAGAGTATGGGAGATGGTAAGCCATTGTCACTGTGAGTTATGTTAGTCCGTCATTCATGCAAAGTGTTGTGCTTAATTTGTCGGGCATGTAGATGAGGATCTTTGGTTGAAGTTGGATAATGGATCACTGGTTTGGGAAATTGTGTCAGTTGCCTTGTTTCACCTTGGTGTTCAACTTCTATGCCCTAATCCCGTGTTGTCACCGCCTAGGGAAAAGGGGTACTACTGGGGGGCCCTCACAAAGGTAATGTTCCGTTCCCCACCATACTTAACACTTTCCATCCTGGAGCCTCTCATACTGTACCAAACTTCAACAATGTGTCATGGTCCTTTCTCTCATGAGAAGAGGGGCTGAAGGCCCAAAGGTTATTTTGTAGTTGTTGCTAAAAGAATAAGAAACTGATGCTAAAAAGGAAAGGAATGATAGCAAAAAAGGACTAACAAAAGCCAGTCCAAACTTGAGCTATACTCTTTCAGTGCTCGCCCCAGTGCCAAATAGCAATGCTGCAACTTGAAACCTTATAAAGGGGACTTGCAAATATAATAAAGTGGACTAGAAAGATGGTTGATGAAGCGGTTTGGGAAAAATAGCACGCAAATATGGGGTAACTCAAGAGCAAGCGCACCCTCCACAAAGGCACTCATAGAAATGGATTAATGACACCATGAGCCATAAAATATGTCCTAAAACCATGTCACTATCACACTTACTCTTGAAGGTTTTTAACTTTCCTTTGTCACTCTCGAGACCTATCCCTCTACCTAGGTTATTTTATTTCCAGTCTAGGTGGCACATCTAATAGGGTTGGATGAAGGCCCTCCCATACTTAAACTTGGTAACTCACATGGGGTCCTGGGATAGTGTGATGCTTGAAGGTGATACTAGGGTGAATTGTCTTACATGGCTTATATCGTAAGTTGCAGCTTACTTTGCATGTTTCAAGGACTAATGTTTCTTATGAACTTTGGCTAACCATGTTTTATGCTTTGATTTGCTTTGAATAGCCCTAACATGGTTCTTTGAGGGACGTCTTGGGCTTGTACCCAAGACATTGTGCCTTTATTGCAGGACCTTGGCACGTGTGATGGAGATCAGTGGGTCATCCAGTGATTCACCATCCTCAAACATTAGCTCTCACATCTCAGAACCCTGAATGATGGACAGATGGGCTTGGTAGGAGCAGATTCAGTCATGATGGCACACATATGTGTTTACTGCTGCAATTAGGGACAGCAAGCTTAACTTGCTTGTCTACCTAACATACACTTTGAATAGTTGGTTTTTCTTGTGTCTTGGGCAGGTACAAACACCATCAACAGGTACCCAAGGGCTTGGCAACCTTAAATCTCTCCCGAGACTCATTCTCAAGCCTTCTTCCATCTAGCAACTTGACCTATAGGGGCATCCATTCATACATCACACTTTCCATCTCATTTCCCCCTAGGGTCACCGGGATTCCCCCCTTGAGGTGATTCTATCATCTCTAAAGTGACGGGAACACCTGCCTAAGGTGACGTTGGGTAGGTGCTCTCAAAGTTGTCGCCATTTTGGTGGTTGGGTCAAGCTTTGCCCAACCTACAACTTGTGCGATAACAAGAAGGAGAAATTCCTGTGTATGCGTTTTATTTCTTCCACTGTTCATTTTCCAATTGTTGTGTGATTGATACAATGTTCAGAAATTTAATTTTTTGCCTTTAAATAAATTATGTTTTGAGTTGTTTAATGAGAGAACATTAGGATAGCATTCACCTAAGCTTGAAAAAATTACATAGTATCATAGCAGCTTCTCTAATTAAGATTCTCAAGGATTTACAACAATAAATCCACTGCTAGAAAGTAGGACCAGCAATTAGAGGGTTTCAATATTTATTTTTTGAAGGACTAATTTTCAGATCTGGGAGTTTGTACATTAGATCTTAGAGATAGCCTCAGCTAGCCTCGGATTTGAGGATAGACTGGATGGCGCCTCANACATAGTATCATAGCAGCTTCTCTAATTAAGATTCTCAAGGATTTACAACAATAAATCCACTGCTAGAAAGTAGGACCAGCAATTAGAGGGTTTCAATATTTATTTTTTGAAGGACTAATTTTCAGATCTGGGAGTTTGTACATTAGATCTTAGAGATGGCCTCAGCTAGCCTCGGATTTGAGGATAGACTGGATGGCGCCTCAAATTTCTTGTAATGAAAAGTGAGGATTACACTCTTATTATAAGAAAATGATCTCTGGGATATTGTCAAAGATGTTGTGCCTTCACCTACAAATCTGCAACAGTTGGTAGATCACAAGAAGAAGGAAGCAAAGGCAAAGTAGATGATCATGGATGCCATAAAGGATCATTTGATACCTCATATATCCAAGACAAAAATTGCAAAGGAGATGTTTGATGCCCCAGTTGGCCTCCACCAAAGTGAGAACATAAACAGAAAAATGATATGGCGAAACAAACTCAAATCCATAGAGATGACTAGATCATAGTCAATTACCAATTACCTTATGAAGGTCACACAACTTCATGATCAACTTGCAACAATTGGGGAGAAGATTGCAGATGCAGAGCTAGTGAACATGACACTGAATGGATTCTCAGCTTCATGGGGACCATTTGTCAAAGGTAAGTGTGCTCGTGAGAACCTTCCTAACTTTGAAAGGTTGTGGAATGACTATATCGGGGAGGAGACTCGGATGAAGTCAAAGGATAGTGAGAAGGGTGGTGACAAGAACCTATCCCTATTTGGCCAGACAAATAAGGGCAGAAGTAAAAGACACAACAAGGGTAAGGTAAAGAGTGAGGAGTCAGCCTCACAAACAAGAAAGAAGGACTTCAGTAAAATCAAGTACTTCATTTATCATGAGCACAATCATTATACATCACAATGTCCAGATAAGAAGAAGGGTAAAGGGAGGTAGCAACAAAAGCAAGTAGCTACCTCTGTAGAAACTCAAATGAACGAGTTTGTTGCCAAGTTCGAGAAGGATTTCTCGATGGTATCTTGCCTTTCTACCGACACAATTCCTAGCAATGCGTGGTATGTGGACAGTGGGGCATCTCTTCATATGACATCAACCCAGTAGTTATATTCTAGTCTAACAAAGAGGACTCATGAGTACAAATTGAGCTTGGTGATGATGCCAAGCATCCAGTAGCAGGAGTTGGTACAATTCCCTTCCATCTCAAGTCCAATTACTCTTTAGACTTTGATCATGTTTTGTTTATTCCAAGTCTCAAGAAGAATTTGCTTTCAGTTTCGATTATGGAGGATCGCGGTTATGCTATGGAGTTTGTTACCACACAATCTGTCACCCAAAAATGTAAAGTCCCAAACACCTAAGTGAAGACTTGTGGAACTAAGAGGTTGGCCATTGTCACCTCACCAACTCTCTTCTATACTTTAGTCTAGGGTAACATGGAATCCTAACCAAGGGGGGCTTCCCTATGGGTTACTAAGCTCAATGTGTACGTAGATGTAGTGGGAGTATGAGAAAGCTTAGCAACAATAACAACAAACAAAAAAGGAAAGATGGATTTGTGTTGTTGGGGAATGGTGGACAAAAAGGAGGCTATTTCCTTACTTGTTTGAGCAATGGAGTCATATAGCAACTCCAAAGGGCAGTTCTAAAATAGATTAGGGGACAACAAGCAATCAATTGATTTGCACAAGTATAACCCCTAAATTGGGTGCTTGATTTACATGTGTAATGGTGGAGAGGGTCTATAACAAATCGACTACTCAAGGTAAACTCTAAGGGTGGCCTCTACCAAAGACTATCTACAAATACACCTAATCAATGATGTAGAGTGCATAATGTTTTCATCTTGAAGGTAAATGACATGAAAGGGGGATAAGAGGGAGGAAACCAGTTACCCTAGTCCTTTCCAATAAGATAGATGCACCTTTTTTTGGCCCTTCATTTGTCTTTGTCATCCATACACCTGCAATCAAACTTCCAATGTAGTGCCTAGAACAAATAGCCACACATAAAAAAATTGTACTAATATTACAACATAGTTTAGACAAATAAAGACAACTTTATACCAGCAATTCCCCTAGTTGCAAATGGAGAGAGCAAAACTTTATATAGGTTTAAGCTCAACTCTCTCATACAATAAAATAAGAATTGTTTTCCTAAATCCACTAATCTCTTCTAGGAATAATCATAAAATAATCTTCTCTAACAAACCTTTTACTAAAAGTAGAAAGAGTTTGTTGAGATCAACAATCTCCTCTATGAGGTTACAATAAAATATTCTAGGAAACAATTCTCAATGAAGCTCTCATCTAACTAACTCGAAGAGCCAAGTCAACAATGAATAAAGGAGTTATTTACAACAACTTTCTAAAGATAGAGCCAAGAGATAAGGGCACCTTCTTTGCTTGAGGATTAGACTATGTCCATGCTCCAAAAATAGTAAGATAGACATCTATCCACAAGTACACCCTTCTAGAAGTGTGTCCACATGTGTGAAGTGGAACAACCTCAATAAATAAGCATGGGACGTGTTGAGCTCCTTAAATAGATGTGCAATAATTCATATACACAAAAACATCCAACATAAGAATAAAAAATAGTTGAAATTCATAACGGATAAATAATATATATAACTGATAGATTGAATGAACGAGATAGAGATGATCACAATGAGCCTTGTGACAGTATACTTATATGCATTGACTAGTCATGAAGGTGAATGGTTGTGTCTGTTAGGTTGTGTCACTTCATTTATTATTATTATTATTATTATCATCCATTACAAAAACCCACATCGATTGATACTTACATGCAAATTTGCACCATTACACGACATAGAAACAAGGCATAATAAGCACTCTAGTAACAAGGGCTATCAAGATCACAGACCAAGAGCTAGAGCATCTGGAAAAGGTGTTTAAAAGAAATAGTTACAATAAAAGACAATTCAATAGAGTTGTCTTAAAGGCTAATAGGGAACCCCACATAAGACAGCAAGAGGATAAAGAAGAAACAAAAATAATGATGCCTTACATTAAAAGAGAGACAACTAAAATTGCAAAACTTCGAAGAAGGGCAACATAAGTCACTTTCTCACCTCCAAACACCATATCAAATATGTTGGATTTTGTAAAATATACAATCAATCTTGAAATGCAAAAAAGAGTTTATGCCTTACCTTGCTCTTACGAAAAATCTACATTGGAGAAACTGGTAGGTCTATGTGAGCGAGACTTAGAGCATAACAAAGGTCAATTGTCGATGTTATTGACATTAGCTAAGCATTCTTACAAATCAGGCCACCAAGGTTGTGTAGAGAATACAAAACTTACTGCCAAGGTCGATAACTACATAAAAAAAAAACGAGGAAACTTGGAAATCAAGAAGAATGATAATAACTTAAACTAAGAAAACAATTAAATGTTAAGTGGAACATGGAAGCTGGTAATCCAATTCCTTGAAAACAATGACTCTCATGTATAATTTTCCTTTGGTTAAGTGCCAACAATAAAATAATAAATATAAGTTCAGGGTTGCCCAAAATTGGTCACTCATTCCTTAGCATTTAACTTACCCATTAAATGCCTATTTAAAGAAGGTGAGACCTCTCGATTATCTGCAAGAATAAGCAATAATATTCTTCCTCTTGATGATGATCCTGAAGATCGGGATTGAAACCCAAACGCAGTTTCCGCACAATAACTAAGAATTTGCATTACATAAAGATGAAAAAAAATAAAATAGGATGATCGAACTTACTTTCTCCAAGTCAAGCTAACTTACCTTTTCCAAGTTGAGGTAACATCACCTTGATTGTTACTACCTATGCATCCATGTGCACATGATTCTTTGATCAATTTGGGAACTTTAAAAAAGGAGTTGACACAATCATGTGTTTTAACAACCCAAATGCTTTGCAGCAATGTTCACTCCATTCAAATGCATTCATCCTTTCATAGGAATTGCTACATTATAGGTGGATAAACCTCGATAAACTTCCTATAATGTTCGATGTGTCGCAAAAAGGATTTGACCTAGAGGATCATCCAAATCTGGCAAATCAAGAATAACTTTAACTTTCTCAACGCCAACCTACAAGCCTTCCCCACTAATAACATGACCCAACAATATAGCGGAGAAAGCCACTTAACTATATTCAAAGAGACTCCACATTGTCAACATGTTTCAAGTATATCCCTCATATAGTGTACATGATCTTTTGGTAGACTATACAATGGATAAAATTTGAAATTATTGGTTATAATACAACTAAATGCAATAGAAGCATTCTCAAACCAAAAGACATTGATGTATAACAAAAGGTACCTCATTCTATTATCAATATGGCCTTGGGTTGATCTTCCTCGTCAATATACTCTTGAGTATAGCTTGAAGAGCCATCGGTGAAGGAGTACACTTTATTCTTTGCTACATGCATCAAGACTTCTATATATAATGCAAGAAACAGATCTATTACCTTATTCAAGCTCCAAAAATCCCCACGGGTTTAGAGCTTCCAATTCTTCTTCCAAACAACAAGAAGTGGGTGAACCCAATCACTCATATACACGGGTTTGATCAATCTGACTACTAAAAGTTTGTCCAATTCAACTTTGATCTACAACTTCAAGTGGTGTAGCAATCTTCTTGATTGTTGCTTCATAGGTATAGCATTTATCCTCCAAGATAAAAACTCAATTCACCCCATTGCTTAGGAATCTATAGATCCTTGTAAGACCAAAAGAAAGCATCAGCAAACTCATAAAGCAATTCTTTGGCCTTGGTAATTTTCTCAACATCCTAACAATATGTGACGTTTAACACCTTACTATCACCTTCATTATCCACTTGTGACAGAATGGTTCATCCATAACTTGCTCCATGAGGATATTTGCAAGTAGTTCCAATTCTTTCTCTTGCATCACAAAGAGATTTATGGGAATCACCATCTACTAGTATTCCAAAGAAATTTTGAACCTGTCATGGGAAAGTCTTCATCAATTGTCAATACTTCTACAATGTGGGGACAAACTTTCATCAATAGATTCCACAACATTATGCATTACATCTTCCTTACAATTCACAACTCATGCTACAATGATTCTAGCCAAACAAGTGGCTAAAATATACACACACAAGCTATGCAAATTGTCAACTTGACCTTTGTCATGCAATGTCTAACCCTTGATTATCCGATACAATTCTTCAATGGAAAACGAGTCTAAACTAAAATTGCACTTAACATGTTCACTGATTGCAACAAAAAAAGTCAATGGCGGAAACATCTAGGAGCATTCTACTTCCACTGTATATGCTTGAAACTAGGCTAAGCTCTATCCACGCATAGAGATTATGAAATATCTTACACAATCTCCATCCAAAAATTCTTCTTTCAAGTGCTCAAACCTTCCCAGATGCTTTACTAGATCATGCCCTTCTTGGATCTATCTATGCAAAACTTATATGGAAAATATTAGGGGCATAAAGTTCATAGAATTCATTTCACCAATTTTCCAACAAAGTGCTACTATTAATAGTTAATTTGTCTTCAAAGATTCAATGTATAGTTAATTTGTCTTAAAAGATTCAATGTATAGTTAATTTGTCTCCAAAGATTCAATGTACCATCCTCCTACAAAACTTTTTTTTCTCTATGAGATACCAATGAGGTATATCATTGAGTTCCTCGGTGGCAATAGAATTTGTTCCCCCAATCTTTATCTGCAGATTTTTTCCAACCTGATGGTGATCATCCTCTAACCTTACCAAAAATTCATTTTGACTCACCATAACTTATGGTATCCCTAATTGCAATGAATCAAGGTCGGTCCATCAAAAATTTGTAAGTGCTCCTTCCCTTATCCAAAACAATAACTTGGAAATGCAAACAAACTTCGAATGGCCCACACTCTACTTCAACAAATTGTAAATTTTTCTAAGCCTAGGTGACTGTTATACTAATGTTCTCTCATTAAATAACTCAAAACAAAATTCATTAAACAGAAGAAAATTAAATTTATGAACATTGCATCAGTCACACAATAGCTAAAAAAATGAACAATGGAAGAAATAAAACATATACATTCACGAGGATTTCTCCTTCTAGTTAGTTTTTCATTCCTTTGATCAAAGCTTACAAGGTGACCTTTGCAGCCTGCTTGAACCAACAGCTGTACATCAATAAAATCACCTCAAACAGAAGTGTATGGCTTATGTAAAAGAGGGTACAACTACAGCAGTATGGCCTGCTCTGTTTTTGCCTTTCCTAGACAGAAAATCACTCTTTCTCTCCTATCAACACTAAAGCACACTACAGCAATCCACAGAAGACTTTGTACAACCAGATCTGAGGGTGTATGGCCTCTGCAAAAAAATGACAGCTACAGCAGTGATACAGCCTGCTGTACTTGCTGGTCACTTCAACAAACTAGGCTTCTTCCCCTTGAATGCATTCTGCCCTCTTCCAACTCTCTTGCTCTCTTCTCTTATGAGGTCAACCTCTCCTATCTTGTCCTCTTTATGCTTTCAGAGAAATAACTAATCTCCTTGATCTTAGCTGCCACCTATCTCAATCTTGAGATGTACGGTTAAGATTTATCCTAATCTAAGTCACTAATGTTCTAGAACTTATAGAACATTTCACTTAGATCCCTAAGACTAAGTCTACTTCAAAACATTAGACTTTCACTTTTCTTTTATTTTTCAAGTGAAAGTGACCACTTTTCCAAGGTGATCACCAATGAAATGTCTCAAACCACTTCCTGCACATTCACATTAAAACTTGTGCAAGAAGTTCTTGCTTGAGCTACATTTCTCAACACAGTTGTTAAATGACCCTTGGTGTAGTTATAGTCTGATTTGCAATCCAAAACCAAAAAATGGTGGGAGAGAGGGTTGGACACCCCAACTCCTCCCAAATTTATTTAGAAAGAATGTTTACATTACTCCCAAATTCCACAACTACATCTAGGTG
This sequence comes from Picea mariana, assembly GCA_032191745.1. Taxonomy (NCBI): domain Eukaryota; kingdom Viridiplantae; phylum Streptophyta; class Pinopsida; order Pinales; family Pinaceae; genus Picea; species Picea mariana. Next base: position 180,790 of record JASDQU010108690.1, on the reverse strand, counting down.
TTAGAATAATCAAAAAAAWAAAAATAAGAKTTAGAGTTTGTAATAAGGGTTGCATSAAATGTTAACTGACTTTACTTTAATATTAGTATAAGATTTTAGTAATTGGTGGAGTTCAATAGTCTAACTACCAAACACATAAATAAAATGTACTKCCATATTGTATTGATGATTCCTTTTTAATAAAATAATTTCTTATTACGTATTTTTATCTCATGGCCGTAGGATAGGAGGGCTCTGCCCRGAGTACCAAGGTCCAAACCATTGACCATATTTTCGCACTATTCRAAAGTCTTTTGCCTCTTTGTGGACTTTCAAAAAGCATTCAACATGGTCCTAAGAAAGGTTTTGTTTCAAAGAATTCAAGATATTGTCATTTCATAGACCCTCTCGACTACCATTATGAGACTATGAGTTGGTTCTTAGTCATCTTCATATAGCCCACATCCACTTTAATTTCATTGGAAGTACCATTAAGGTTAAAGCAAGGGTGCCCCCTCTACTCGACTCTCTTCGAGATCTACATTGATGAGTTGGAGCCTTTTCTCCAGGAGCATATTCAAAATGGCAATGGTTGTCTTCTACAACATGTGTTGATATCTTTGCTTTTTTTTTAAATGATTTGATCCTCTTGGTCTCCTCTCTTGAGGGCCTATAGAGACATATCGATGCTTTATCTAGTTTCTATGATCTCTGACAATTAATGGTTAACCTGGGCAAAACCAAGGTTATGATATTTAATGCATCAAAGCATTCTCTATCTAAATACCATTTCTACTTGTGAGGGGAAGAGATTGAGATTACCACAACTTACACATACTTGGGAGTTTAGTTCACGAGACCACATTTCAGCATACAATATGCCCTCTAGCATTGACTAAACAAGAAATATGGCTCTTTTTCCCTTTTGAGAGATAGTGCCTCTAGAACCACTTCCAAGATATCTCATCCAAGATGCACCTCTTGGACATGATCATCAAGCCCAGAATTTGATTTGTAAATGGTCGTTCTATGGCCTTTCTGTCTCATCAACATTGATGTTTACTACAGAATCAAAATTTGGTCTCTACAATTACTCTGTCAACGTCGAATACAAGCTTCTCTACTTGTTTTTCCCAAGCAGGCATGATTGGGCTCTATCTCAAATTGGTTTTTGTTGCTTGATTTATTTATCTTGCAATGCCAAGACCAATCTCAATCATGAAAACCAAGCCACTCCATATTTATTACCAACTGAAGGAGCACACTTTGTTATGCCACAATAATAACGCACTCCTTCATGATGCTACCCTCAGGCAAGGGCACTAAGAGACAGACATATATCGGCACATCTCCAAACTCCAAATCAGTGCGGACCCATGGGACCTTCCCCCATCCCATGAGATTTCAATGATAGGACCAGATCAAATCCCTCCCCAGGAGTCGGACAAGATCCCTCGAACCTCAGCAGCGAACTACCTCTTCTAGACAACAGTGCATTGGACAATCCAAACATCCCACCAATTCTCCCTCTAGACATCAGACTATACTGAGCTTTCTTCATCGAATATTACGAGAGATGGGTCTATTCCATGACAAGCCTACCTCATTACTTTTGGTTCTTATTATCCTTAAATCTTCTCTCCCTATAGATCTCCACCCCAAAGCGAGTTTATGAGCCTGGAGTTGAGGGTTGTTCATACATCAGCTTAGATCTTACTCTATCGGTCCCTAATTTAGATCCCAACAACTACAGGACGATCATGGTGGGCCACACCTTCTCGAAGATCTATGCCACAGTTCTCCATATGAAGCTCTCTAAGGAGCTTGATCAAAGATTCCTGAGAGCTAGGGGGCAAGCAGGATTCTGACCCGCTCATTAGACCATTGATCACATCTTTACCCTCTGATCCATCATTGAGGAGGCACGACATCGTTCTCCGAAAGTCTATTATTGCTTTGTAGATTTTTGGAAAGCTTTTGACTTCAGCCCGAGAGAAGCCCTGTTCCAGAGGCTCAGAGACATTGGCATTTCCCAGACCCTATTGACTGCCATCATGCGACTATATGAGTCAGTCCTTGATCGTTTGCGCACAGTTTATGGGATCTTTGATTTCATCAGGAGTACCATTGGGGTTAAACATGGTTGCCTCATGTCCCCCACCTTCTTTGGGATTTATATTGATGAGTTGGAAGCCTTTCTTCACGAGCATATCCAAGACAGTGATGGGTGCCTCCTCCACCAGGTTCTGATATCCATCTTGCTCTTTGTTGATGATGTGGTCCTCCTAGCATCATCTCCAAAGGGGTTACATAGAAAATTGCATGTCTTAGCTCTCTTATGTGAACTTCCGCAACTGACAGTCAACCTGGGTAAAACCAAGGTTATGATCTTCAACGGGTTGAAGAAGACCTTGGACCTTCATTTCTTCTTCAAAGGGGAGGAGATCGAGATCACCAACACCTACACATACTTGGGGGTGCAAATCTCAGGACCCCGCTTCAGTTTGCGACTGGCCCTCCAGCCTCGGATCAACAAGGGCTACGGATCCTTAGCCCTTCTCGAGAGACAATGCTTCTGACACCATTTTCAGGACATTTCATCCAAGATGTCCCTCATGGACTCTCCGACCCACTGTTCTTCTATGGCTCAGAGATTTGGGGACCCTCTTTACTTGAGTCTGATTGGGCCTTAGCTGAGAGAGTCCAAACCCTTCTCCTCCAGCGCATCATTAGATGCAAGCAGACAATCCCTCAACACATCATCCTAGCAGAGTTTGGGGCCCGACCCTTCCAACATGAGATTGTGTTCAAACTAGTCTCTTTTCTACATCGCATCTGGAGCTTTGCCAACTCAGTGAAGGGGCAATCCCAGTACCCGCACTTGGCCTATTGTTCTTCAGAGACCATTTCCCTCTCTATCCCTTTGGGCAAAGATCGAGGTTGGTTCGTTGAGGTTTCAGATCTTTTAGAATCCACAGGCATTCAGATGGACCGTCTCCCTCCATTCATATATTCCTTGGATGCACCTGGTCACCTCCTACCTACCAGGAAGGAGTTGAACAGGATCATCAGGGATGAGATTTGCAAGCAGTTTATCCAGATCGCTTGGATTAATCATCAGGGTGGGTTATGCCCAAAAATGGCCTTCTACATTGAGCACTTCTTGGAGCTTAGAGACGGGATCATTGGTCGACCACAGCATACACTCCACCATTGGGTGCACGCTCTTCACATTCCCCTAGGCCAGTTCAGAGTGGGTTCTCATAGACTTTGAGTAGAGACCGACCACCAGATTGATCGATCAGACAGGATCTACCAACTATGCCATCTACAAGAGGTCGAGATTGAGGAGCACTTCATTTTTCGCTACCCCATTTACTATGAGATTAGGGGGAGGTTCCATTGCCTATTCAGGGGGACTCAGACCCTCACTGGCTTCTTCATATAGTCTGACCAGAGATGCCTGGCCTTATACATGCAAGAGACCCTCGAGCTTCGAGCCCATTTTCTCCAACCTCCTACTAGATCATACTCTACCCAACAGCAAATCACTTCCTTCTTCACGGTGCTATCCTCAGGAAGGGGCACTAAGAGACAGATCGATGTCGACACAACTCTGGACTCCAGATCAGTGCAGACCCGTGGGGCCTTCCCCTGTCCCACGAGATGAAATATCCCTGATCCAGTTGATCTGGATATCTACTACTGAACTACGGTTTTGCCACCGAAATCTGATACTCTGGGGGTTTCTGAATGCGTTTGAGTTAATGTGTGAACATGCTTGGTGATTTTTGTATGTGTGTTTCAATTCATTAAGTGTTTTAGCAGTATAAGATAATGCATGCGAAATAAGGACAACACAGCTCACTGATATATATAATGAGGAAAAAGAAGGAAATACAATAATAA
>JASDQU010108690.1:147522-176802 GCA_032191745.1 Picea mariana | reverse complement strand
CTTAGCCCTTCTCGAGAGACAATGCTTCTGACACCATTTTCAGGACATTTCATCCAAGATGTCCCTCATGGACTCTCCGACCCACTGTTCTTCTATGGCTCAGAGATTTGGGGACCCTCTTTACTTGAGTCTGATTGGGCCTTAGCTGAGAGAGTCCAAACCCTTCTCCTCCAGCGCATCATTAGATGCAAGCAGACAATCCCTCAACACATCATCCTAGCAGAGTTTGGGGCCCGACCCTTCCAACATGAGATTGTGTTCAAACTAGTCTCTTTTCTACATCGCATCTGGAGCTTTGCCAACTCAGTGAAGGGGCAATCCCAGTACCCGCACTTGGCCTATTGTTCTTCAGAGACCATTTCCCTCTCTATCCCTTTGGGCAAAGATCGAGGTTGGTTCGTTGAGGTTTCAGATCTTTTAGAATCCACAGGCATTCAGATGGACCGTCTCCCTCCATTCATATATTCCTTGGATGCACCTGGTCACCTCCTACCTACCAGGAAGGAGTTGAACAGGATCATCAGGGATGAGATTTGCAAGCAGTTTATCCAGATCGCTTGGATTAATCATCAGGGTGGGTTATGCCCAAAAATGGCCTTCTACATTGAGCACTTCTTGGAGCTTAGAGACGGGATCATTGGTCGACCACAGCATACACTCCACCATTGGGTGCACGCTCTTCACATTCCCCTAGGCCAGTTCAGAGTGGGTTCTCATAGACTTTGAGTAGAGACCGACCACCAGATTGATCGATCAGACAGGATCTACCAACTATGCCATCTACAAGAGGTCGAGATTGAGGAGCACTTCATTTTTCGCTACCCCATTTACTATGAGATTAGGGGGAGGTTCCATTGCCTATTCAGGGGGACTCAGACCCTCACTGGCTTCTTCATATAGTCTGACCAGAGATGCCTGGCCTTATACATGCAAGAGACCCTCGAGCTTCGAGCCCATTTTCTCCAACCTCCTACTAGATCATACTCTACCCAACAGCAAATCACTTCCTTCTTCACGGTGCTATCCTCAGGAAGGGGCACTAAGAGACAGATCGATGTCGACACAACTCTGGACTCCAGATCAGTGCAGACCCGTGGGGCCTTCCCCTGTCCCACGAGATGAAATATCCCTGATCCAGTTGATCTGGATATCTACTACTGAACTACGGTTTTGCCACCGAAATCTGATACTCTGGGGGTTTCTGAATGCGTTTGAGTTAATGTGTGAACATGCTTGGTGATTTTTGTATGTGTGTTTCAATTCATTAAGTGTTTTAGCAGTATAAGATAATGCATGCGAAATAAGGACAACACAGCTCACTGATATATATAATGAGGAAAAAGAAGGAAATACAATAATAAGCTAGAAGCAGATATACTAATCGTCAGTTAGATCTCATGGATCGTCACTGGAATATAAATCAACTAACAAGAAATACCCATGATCAGAAGAATGAATGTTGGTCTGCGCATGCACGGATAGATCGGCAAAAAGCAGTATGGCAGCTCACATTAAATGCTGCAGAATCTGGAAAACTCGCCCTGATGGCGATACCCGTCGGAATGAGCTGGAAACTGTCTCAAAAGAAGCGCCATGGCCTCTAGGTTGATCCTAATGACTGTTGGACTGAAGATCCGACCTTTGAAGCTCTAGATGTCACCCCCTAGGGTTTGCGCACCTCCTAGGTTGTGGGAGTGCGCCCTAGTGATCCCACCGATGGAAGTTGACGATGTATGACTCGGAACAATTGTCTTGGCCTCTTCTGTAATGGGTCGGAAGGGTTTCCTCAGATCTGCTATGGAATACCCCCTGGAACCCCAAATGTACTTCCTCAAGAGTTGCGCCCTAAATGACTATTTTCTGCTTTCCGGAAGATTCCACCGTCGGAAACTGACGACAGGTGGCTCAATAAGTGTGCCTTGGCTAGCTCTCTAATGGGTCGGAAGGAATCAGCCAAATACTGAATTGTCTCAAGCGGCCACACAAACCCTCTCTCTAACCCTTGCACCCTCACTAGTTGAGCTGCGCAATCACTGAATTGGATACCTGTAATGCACAGTGAAATACCTGGATGGTATCTCCGATAGGCTAGGGTGTGTCTCTCAACACCGAAACCGATCAATGGTGGTGGTTCCCTCCAGAAATCCACAAAACAACAAGGGGGTCGATTTCCTCCTCCTCTGCAAATATCTCAACATTAAATCATAACATAATCAGGAATTAGGTCGAATTCCTACCTTTATACTCTTCTCGATCTAATTCACCATTGACATCACTTAAGTTAGGCGCTTTTCCTCCTAAGGTGAGTAATTAATTNGCCTTGGCTAGCTCTCTAATGGGTCGGAAGGAATCAGCCAAATACTGAATTGTCTCAAGCGGCCACACAAACCCTCTCTCTAACCCTTGCACCCTCACTAGTTGAGCTGCGCAATCACTGAACTGGATACCTGTAATGCACGGTGAAATACATGGATGGTATCTCCGATAGGCTAGGGTGTGTCTCTCAACACCGAAACCGATCAATGGTGGTGGTTTCCTCCAGAAATCCACAAAACAACAAGGGGGTCGATTTCCTCCTCCTCTGCAAATATCTCAACATTAAATCATAACATAATCAGGAATTAGGTCGAATTCCTACCTTTATACTCTTCTCGATCTAATTCACCATTGACATCACTTAAGTTAGACGCTTTTCCTCCTAAGGTGAGTAATTAATTAATTAAGTCCCCCTTTTAACAGCTTTTCATTCTATTTCTTCGTTGACTTAGGCTTAAGTGACTTTTCCTATGCTTTTTGGTTTAATTCTTCGTTTAGCCCTCAAATCACCCTTATTTCTCCTCTTGTTCCCTGTTGGTGCCTGACTATAGTCTACAGGAACAAATAGACTATTAAGTCACTCCCTGCTGGCCTACTCTTAGGAACGGGACATCACACGAGATTTCAGCAACATGACCAGATCAAATCCCTCCCCAGGAGATGGGCGAGATCCCCCAGGCCTTTGCGGCAAACTACCTCCTCTAGACAACAATGCAGCGGAAGATCCAGACATCCCACCAGTTCTCCCTCTGGACATTATACTATAATGAGCTTTCTTCATTCAGCCTCAGATGTTAGGAGAGATGAGTTTATTCCATGACAAACCTACCTCATTATGTTTGGTTCTTCTTATTCCTGGATCTTCTCCTCCTATACTTCTCCACCCCGAAGTGGGTTTTTGAGCTTGGAGTCGAGGGTTGTTCATGCCTCAGCTTGGCTCTCACTCTCTACTCTACCTTACTCTATTTTGCTTTCTGTGTTGCCTTTTATAGGAGACCTTTTGGTACTCCTGCTTTGTAATGACTTCATTGTACTCAGCAATCCCTTTGACCTACTTTTGTGGTCATCAGTCGAATATTAATAAAATTGTCTTATCTTATCTTATCTATCTACCTTACTTTGCTTTACTTTACTTTCTGCATCTTGCCTTTTCTAGGAAACATTTTGGTACTCCTGCTTTGTAATGAGTCATGACATCATTGTACTCAAAAGTCCCTTTGACCTACTTTTATGGTCACCAGTTGGACATTAACAAAATTATCTTACCTTTCTTATCTATCTACAGTCCTATGATCAATACAACAAATCTCAAAACATAAACAAACTTTTAGATTGTTATGGATACTTCATGAGAATATATATACACATATGTTTGCAAATGTGGATCGTTAGAGGTTTAAATGGTACAAAAGCATTATCTATTGCAATGTTGGATTTGAGATGCATTATGGATAGCTCCAAGTGCACTCTAATTGTCAGTTGAATGTATACCGTACTATTTAAACGTGCATGCACATCACTCTACCCCTTCAACATGTATATAAAGAGGTTCAAGCAATACTTCATTCATACACATTACCCAGCAATTAACCACGTGCACGGCACTTTGTTATGGCCATTGCTATCACAACCCATGTACATTAAATGAATAGACATTTATTAGTTTGTGAGAGGATCGTTGTAGGTGAGATCCATCACTCACAAGATGTAGATTATAGTCAACGCATAGGTTGGAGAATGTTTGAACAAGCACATGTGAGGTTGTGAGTTATTTGCCAACATGGACATAGCTAGAGGGAAAACATATGGTTGTAGTTACCATTCCATGATTCAAGCAATTAAAATTAGCATTGTAGATTCCCAAGCAATGACTCAATTAAAGATGRACTCGAGTCGTGGGTGCAACAAGCAATTCAACATATYAATAGAAAGTGTTGTTATAGGTGAATTGATTCAAATGYTGAGGGGAACTGATTTTGTGCATGGGTTTTACATTTCCATTTCACACAAGAATGTCTCAAACTGRAACAAACTACARGTAACTCAATCACGCAATCATTTAAAYTTATTTGACACAAAGGTTACATTAGAAACCCAAATGGGAAAACTAGCAATTGATGACTTATATTTATGCTCAGGAATTGTTATGATTTGGAGCTATACACTCTCAATCAAAGATTTCATGTATTCTTACTAACTGGAGGTATTTTTACAAATTGTTTTGGTTTAGAGATMGYCTTTGTTCACCGCGGGCGGGCTCAAGRGCCTCTTTATCCTCCAATCTTCAAACGAACTTCTTCTTTCTGACTCTGCCATCCTTCTGCCCATTCTTCTTCACCGATTTCAATTTTTCCATCTCTCGGGTCATTGTCTCATTCTTCAAGCGTGCTCAATTATAATGCTACTAACCATCAAGTGATTTGTTTCATCTTCATGTGGCCAAAATGAGATCATTGCCCTTTGGTCTTCAAGTTGATTGCTAAAAGAGCATTGACTTCAAACTTTGCCAAGAATTTCCTTTTTACAAAGTTTGGAGGAGTTATTTTGGATCCATTTCAAATCACAATCCTTTATGGTTCTGAGGTATGGGACCGATTTTGCTTCAAACTGATTCGGATAAAGACAAAGAGAGTCCAGACCCTCCTCCTCAAGCACATAATCCGATGCAAGCCGACTATTCCCAACCCATTCCTCAAGTGGACTTTGAGTCCTAGACCCTTTGTTGCAAGGCCATATTACAAGTAGTATTGTTGCTTCACAAAGTCAGGTTTTTTAAGACCCATCCTCTGGGTGGGACAGGTATCCCTAATTAGTACTTTTAGGAGACTAATGGTTGCATAAACTACATATTTTGGTTGCAAGTCAACCTAACCATCCATTTATGCGATCAATCCATAACTAATCCACTCTTAGTTCTGTTGAATTTTCATAAGAGATGATATTGTATGTGAATATGTTATTACAATGATGAGTGTTCCATATATATAGAACATATGGTGACCATCCATGAAAGGATGCGTCCCTTGGATAATAAATAGCTACATATTTAATATAAATAATTTATACTTTGTATTATAAATATCATGTCATATATATATATATATAGAAGAATGTCTTCCCGATGTTGTTCAAACATCAACACTCCCTCTCAACGAGGGATACTTCTTCATCATGCCAAAGCTTGTCTCTAAAGTATACAAACTTCACTCTAGACTCATTGGATATCCATAGTACAACATGACTTCACAGCCAATGCATCCAAGGCCTGTGGGTAGCTCTCAAATAGCTTCAACATGTCACCATGACATCCATTACTTCGCAATGCATCTATACCTCATCATGTGTACCTTCGATCTCAGTGCCAACCCTTTTTCATGTTCGATGAGATCCACTTATCTCAGTGCCAACCCTTTTTCATGTTGGATGAGAACACTTAGTGCCAGCCCTTTTTCATGCTCGATGAGTTCACCATGTCTCAGTGCCAACCCTTTTTCATGCTATATGAGAACACTCAGTGCCAGCGCTTTTTGATGCTAGATGAGTTCCCCCTGTCTCAATGCCAGCCCTTTTTCATGCTGGATGAGAACACTCAGTGCCAACCCTTTTTCATGCTGGATGAGTTCCATCTGTCTCAGTGCCAACCCTTTTTCATGTTGGATGAGTTCCACTTGTCGCAGTGCCAACCCTTTTTCATGTTGGATGAGAACACTCAGTGCCATCCCTTTTTCATGCTGGATGAGTTCCACCTGTCTCAGTGCCAGCCCTTTTTCATGCTGGATGAGAACACTCCCTCTGAAGAGGGACCACACCAAGCTTGTCCCTGAAGTACTCAACCTTCGTCCTCGACACCGGCTTGGTAAACACGTCCGCAATGGTAAACACGTCCGCAACTTGATCCTCTGTAGTCATGAAACTAGAGCCTCACTGCTCCCTTCTGCACCATATAGTGATGCCTAATTTCGATATGCTTCGACTTATCATGAACCACCGGATTCTTCTTGACAACTTTATATAACTCAGGTTGTCGCACAAGATACAAGCTGCCTCCATCGCAATATCTGATAATCCAGTCAGCAATTTCCGAAGCCACACTGCTTCGCGACTTACAATACTGGTTGTTGTATACTTTGCCTCTGCTATACTCAGTGCCACTGATGTTTGCTCCCTGCTCAACCATGAGATCACAATGATCCCATACTGAAACAACATCTGAAAGTACTCTTATGATCCATTGGACTACCTGCCCAATCAGAGTCTGTACGCTCCCTCTGAAGCTTGACTCCATCTGAGGCTATATAGTCTTCGGAGTCATCTGCTCCCTCTGCATGTGATGGCCTCCTCTTCTTCTTCATTACATGGATGTGCACAACTCTATGTCTGGATAGTCTTGCTTCATGTTGCTTCCTGCAACCGCCATTATGGCTCCTTCTCAGAGCTATTACATGTGACCTGCCCGGAACAAGAAACAAAAACAACAAAAAGCATCTCCTAGAGGGGATCAATTTATCTTGTGCACAACTATACATGGTGACCCTCCAAATGATATGTCTTCTACTATGACCAACACACATCCATCATATACTTGATTTCATATGGCTAACCATGTTGAATTTCTAGTGTTAAATTAGACAAACACAATTTTCCGCAAGTGGTAATTACTTCCAACGATATTACTTTAGTAAACTTTAAAACATCACTAAGTAATTACACTCATAAAATTTCAACTACTTAGAAACTTCAATCTCTTCCTTAGATCACTTCCCACGTGTGTGAGAGAAAAAATTATGTGTGTCTATCGTTGTGTCTTTCAAGTATCATTTTATAGTAATATTAAATTGATCCAAAGAGACACGTCTCTTTGAAAATTAAATTTAAAATTTAATTTAATTTTCTTTCTTATAAATAGTTGGAGAATACCTCCCGTAACTACCCAAAGATTAATTTGGTTATAAAACACCCACATAGTATTTGACTTTGTCAAATTGTTCCTCCATAATTCATGTGATTCTTTGCATAAATATAGGTAGAAGTAAATAAGCAGTACATTCTTCATATTTAGGTAATTAGACATTTTTACTAGAAATTACTGGCCACCATAATTTATGGAATTCTTTCTATAATTTAGGTAGGAGTAAAAAGTAAATATGTTGTACATAGAGATTGTAACAACCCCATAAATTTAACACTCCCAACACTTTACTCTTATTTTCCTGGGCCCTGCTGTGAGGGAGTCAAGCCCAGTCTCGCTCTGATACCATGTTGAATTTTCATAAGAGATGATATTGTATGTGAATATGTTATTACAATGATGAGTGTTCCATATATATAGAACATATGGTGACCATCCATGAAAGGATGCGTCCCTTGAATAATAAATAACTACATATTTATTATATATAATTTATACTTTGTATTATAAATATCATGTCATATATTATATGATATTATATATATACATATATATGGAAGAATGGCTTCCCGATGTTGTTCAAACATCAACAAGTTCAATAGTTCATTCTTGCATGCAATCAGCCCTTTGGCAAGTGCAATCGTGTTTATTTATACAAAACCTTTCTCAAGTGTAATCACATCACCGTAATCATGCTTAATTTGTAAATTGTATGCAGTGCAAATTATATGCCATACAAGCCAAAATATAGGACATAGAGAGAGAGAGGAGATAGGAAAGGATATCTTCCACAGAGTGTAAATAAACATTGTAGCCCGTTGTGGACCCATTGGACACTCCATTCAAAGTTTTCCGAAAAATCATCTGAGCAACTTTAGAAGAAGAAGATGTAATTTTAATGTCCACAAGGCTAACAATAGCCTATGGGACAGACCGTCTCACACATTGATTTCAGCAATTCAACCCTTTTCCTGTTCAACTTGATGATGAGCTCCCCTAATTTCTCCATTGTCCCCTCACTAAATAAGTCATTCCAAGAGCTAGCTGTCAAGATATTTATATAGTTGTCCATGTTGTCTTTGAAAGCTTCACACTCTAAAATGAAATGCTTTTCTGTTTCCACTTTTCCAGAGGTGCAGAACACACACACCCTTTCTTCCCAAGTTTCTTTTGGTCTTTTCCAGCGCCCAGTTTCACAACGGAGTTTATGGGAATTGGTTCTTAATTGGGCAATAAGCATTTTGGCTCTCCAAGATACACTGGCACCGATGTACGCCTTTTGATGATGATTGTATGTGGGGTTAAACTCTTTAATATAGTACTCTTTCTTTCTCCCGAGCCCTTTATCCCAAATTCGCTTGTGGAACCTATCAATAACAAAAGCTTTGATCTCTTTACTGTTCGTAGGGCACTTGTTCAAGTGGATATCCCATTTACTAAGCCATTTAATGTTTTGTCTCATCCACGTCTTCTTCCTTTTGCACAATATGTCATTGAAGACGACCTTAGGCCACCGACTATCTTCCATTTGCTCAATTTTTTTTAGATATCTTATGAGACGCACCATAGCAATTGCTTCAATAGGAGCAGCCCCCATTTCACTCAGCATGATATCATAAGGGACTGAACTTTTAATTTTAAACTTGTTTGTGATCAAGCATTTTTGAATCTTCTCAATTTGTTTCCACTATAAGTCAGATGTGTTGCTGGCCCACACTTCACAACCATATAAAACCACCGGGATCACTAAAAGCCCAAAGAGAGTTTGCATAGTCTTCCAATCCCATAGCTTTGCTTCTCTGCATCTATTTTGAAAAGCATAGAACGCTTTCCAACCTCCCAAAGTTATTTTCTTTCTGCAGCCTTCCCAACTTAGATTTTTGTTGAAGTCAATTCCGAGGTATTTGTAATCTGCCACTTCTTCAAGAGTGTTGTCTTCAAAGTAGAACTTATGTTGCTTATGTTTTCTTTTGCTAGAAAAAATTACCACTTTCATCTTGCTAGTATTGACTTGCATTCCCACTGTACTACAAAAGCGGTCCAGGGAAATTAAGTGTTCTTGCAACCCAAGAGCGAATTTAGCAATCAGAATAAGGTCATTTGCATACAAAAGAAGCCTTATCACAAAATCACCCAAAAGAGCACCATCACCCTCCTATGAGTTTAACCACTCTTCAAGTTTGTCAATATATAAGCCAAAGAGGGTAGGGGACAATGGGCACCCTTGCTTGACCCCAATATCACTCCTAAAACTTTCGGAGATACCAGCTAACGTTCTAATTTTGACTTTAACCTCCTCATATAGCCTATGGACGGCTGCTCTAAGATGTATAGGAACCCCAAGTTCCTCCATTCTATGCCAAAGCTTATCTCTAGGGACCGTGTCAAAAGCTTTTTTGAAATAGACAAAGCAACAAAAGGCTTCCTCTTTTTTCTCCCACACTTTTTCAATGATGTGCCTTAGAGTTATACCGTGATCAATCGTTGAGTGTTTATGTCTGAAACCTGCTTGCCCTTTAGCACGCTTATCCTCTTCTTCCGTCCACTTGCTGATTCTATTTTCTAGCATACTTCCAAATAACTTCGCAAGCAAGGGGTTTATCATTATGATCCTGTAGTTGAAGGGATTGTTGACATCCCCACTCTTGAAAAGTGGTATTGCTAGGCTCGTTGTCCAATCTGTAGGAAATCCCTGCTGAATGTTTATATTTGTTGCTGTCCATTTTCTGCATGCTCTAATACCGTTACAACTTACAACCCATCCATCCAGTAACTCCAGCTTGTTTTATTTTCCTAATTCTGTCCATTTTCTAGAGGGCAAGCCTTCTGCTTTGCTGGGGATGCAGGATCACAATAACAAAAAGAAAAGGTTTGATAAACCTTCCTTCCTATTCTATAACATAGCCTGCATCTACAATTGAAAAAAAAGTAAAGGATCTTTGGGGCAAACCTTTAGAAAAAAATGCACAAATTTGTATTTCAATCTTTCTCAGAATTCCAGTTCTACTTTGCCAATATCAGAACTTCCCATGAACAATTGCATTTAGACCACTTGACACTTCAGTAAGAACTACAATAGAAGGATGCCCCAAAGTCTATTGTTCAATCTTATGTATCCTCTCGATTGTGTGAATAGTTTCAAATTTCTTACTTCAGAGACAATGAATTTATTGCGGGAATCAGAAGGATGAAAAAGACTACTGCCATTCTCAGGATTTTCCTGATAAGGACAGAATAGGAAAACAACACACTCAACTCACGACTATGATGCTTTAGCCTTTTTTTCAGTTGTTAGCATGAGATCTATAATTTGAAGGACTGACGTAAGATATATCCTGGCAAGCAAATGGCATTAGATGATCGAGGATGCAAAGTTTTCATGGCCAAGCAACAAATACCCATGCAACTTGGTCAAACATGATCCAAGTTACTAGTGAGAGATAGTCTAGATACAGCGAAATTAATTTCTAATTGCTTGGATGAAGGCCCAGACAGAGCTGCATGATCGCAAAGTTCAGTACATTGATGATCAGAACTAATTCCCTGACTGCGCATATGAATAAATTACCCTTTCTGCATTGCTGGCTTCAGATTGGATGTGACTGTTACCAGTGTCCCCATCTTATTGGAGAGAGTGTCCACCACTGAAGGATGCATAACTTGCTCCCTATTTATAATACACCTGTGACTGTGACTATCTACCAACAAAGGCAGTCGGATGCACATTATCTCCACTCACCATTCGGTTGTGCAGGCAGGAATCAGGCTGCAGAGTAAGCTCCCTGCGTATACAAAATGTTGTGGGCAATGCATGAACATTGAATAGGGATGGCATGACATGCCCTTTCTGAAGTACATTCGTCCTCTTATCTCAAAATTAATGATGTCAGGGGGGTAGTTGGGTCAATGACGATCGCAATGGCAAAACCTTTCCAGCCAATTTGAGGTTTGGAGATTGGAATTTGGCACTTGTCGAAGTTTTATTAAAAAATCTTGTGGCCATGTGATGCTATATATGTGAAAAAGAAGTAGAAGTACATTTACCAGGGTTTCGAGGTTGCGGAAATTTTGGTCGCTTTCCGTATGTATGGCAATCACTATATTTCAAATGACAAAAAACAGTGGCTGGCTCAAATTTACGGGATTTAGAATGAAATAAAAAATGCATTCATTCAAGTCATTCGATTTCTCAATCCCATGAGAGGAAAGGCCGCGTGCCAATGAAGATTCCTTGGGGTACCAGCCTCAGCCTCCCCATATTTAAGTGACCTCTCGCTACTCTCTCTTCGTGCTATTCCACTCTACTCTATTAAGCAAAAGCAATGATTGATTGCCAATTGAAATTTGGGTATGGACGCATCAGTTAGTCTACAGCCTTCGCAACAACTTTTATCCAACAAATAATGAACAACCTTAAGTATATGTTGAAATCACAAACTGGAGGGAGCTGCTTAGAAAGGTCGTTGGTTAGTTGTTTTATAAAATAGTTTTTTTATCTATAATTTGGTGATATAAATTTACACGAATCACTATTTTTTGTTGTTAATGTAAAAATAAATTCAGCATACTAAAAAATTCCCAAAACACTCAAATTCTACATAAATAATCACTCAAATCAACAAATCCAACAATTTATCACTGAATTTCTAACAAATATCCCTCAAAAATATCATCATTTCTTAAAACCTTTAACCTAAAAAAACAATAAACAAAAACCAATACATACATCTCCATCCGATGCATCCACATAAACGATGAAGAATGTTTTGATATTACAGCAAAAACATTAACATTCAAACCTACCTACCCGGAACCACAGATCAAAGATCAAAGCCCTGCCGTGAATTGTTTACCTTATAATCTACGAATAACAAGCAGTTCAACATCATACGAATAACCTAAGAATACATGCGCATGCAGTAGCAGGAGTTGGAGAGCACTAAACCTTCGAGTAACAATGACAGTGCCATCCGCATCCCCAAGATAGATTGACGTCACTAGGTCCAACTCCGAGTCCAAATCCAAGAGCCAGTGTGCTCCCCTGCATTCTTCCTTTCTTGACAGTACCAGCTGGCACCCCAAAGACCCTGATTTTACCTTGTAGCTTCCATCGTGTCAACACAACAGATCATCAATAGAGATGAAGTTCAGTAATGTAACAGGTACTCCACGTTGATTCCCACTATTGTTACGTACTCCACGTGGACTCTCACAATTGGTCTTTGGCACACTCCCTCTCCATCACGCCATTGCCAAAAAGAGCCATCGTGTACGGTGATGATATTTCCAACGAATTGGTATCGTTATTGTCGTGTATGGAACGGCATGCACACAAACATATTGAGGGCTCAATTTCCCACGCTTTCAATGGAATGGAGTAATCTAACGTTTTATGCGTTATGGTTTTTTAATGAGTTTTTTTTTAATTTTAATTAAAAATTTAGAAAAATGTTTGGAATTGTAAATTTTAATTGTTGAACGAGATAATGGTAAAAAGTTCAAAAACATAAAAACTTTTAGACTACCACTCCTACTTCCTATATGTAATATGGGATAAAGAGAGATATAATTTTATTTATATAAACATTTAGATGATTTTAAATCTGAATCTATATGCATCTAGAGATATATTTTTTTAACATGAACATTTTAGATGATTTTAAATCTGAATTTATATAAATCTCTGTTACAATTTTAAAAATCTAAATATTTTTTTAGAGTGTAATAGTTTGAAGTTAAGTTAAGTTTGATTATTTGATGTCTTTTGAACTTTGATAAATGAGAGTTTTAAATAGATTTAAACAACTTGTGTTATTTCATCATTTTTCATTAGTGTATGAATTTGATTAATGAGAGCTTTAAATGGATTTAAACAACTTGTGTTATTTCATTTTTTTTTATTAGTGCATTGTTATACATATTTTTATATATTTGTATTTATATATGAGTGTTGAAATATTAAGTTGATTTGAATATTATTGTTTTTAAATATTAAGTTGATTTGAATATTATACATTTTTCTCATATTACATTCTTAAAAGTGTTTTTTGACTCAATATAATTAGATGTGTGTAAGGAATTCAAAGTTTATAACATATGAATAAGTTCAAGTGTGTGAGGATTGATCAATATTGTTATAGGAGATTATTAATATGGAAGAGAGATGCATGTTATTGTATGAGAAAGACTTGTGATTATCGTGGACATTGCTAAGTTATTATTAATATTTGGTGTATCACTAGGATGCGACCTTAAAAATAGATTATTAGTAGCAGTAGTTTACATGCTTTTGAGTTCACATTTTTTTAGTCATTTAGTTCATGTTTCTTATTTCTTCAATGCATTGGATAGCACAATCTTATGTGATGACATTGATTTCTTTTGATATTATATGATTTGTTAATTATTCTTTGAGATTGCAAAACTAATTCTTAATTAAGATTTAAGTGGTGTAGAAGTGTGTCTATCGAAGCACAAACTTTCATTCTATTGGGAATGTGAATGTCACACTTGAAAACACTACGCATATACACTTCAATTACTAAGAGGTAACTTTGGTGTAATTGAGTACCACCTCAAAAGACCAAGATTAAGTGTTTGAATGCCATTGCCTTGAGGATTAGTATGTAGATTATTTATGTGTTGGTATTAAAGTTGGTTGTGTTTCATCAACAATGCAAAGTTATTTTGATATCTTCAAGTTAGCTATAATTAAAAACAACCTACTATGTTGTTGGTTATGAGTTAAGAAATTTTGCATTGTTTTCACTTTAGTGCAAATCTTCTTGCATGAACACTTGAACCATGATTTCTAACGAGGTATTAGACCATGTTTAAAGATTTTATCCAAGAGATTTTAAAAAATAAAATGGCAATAGAGGCCTAAGTTAAAGGGACTAGGAGATATGAGTAAGTTGAAGTTGTTGCAATAAGATTAGAGTTCTATTATGGCTTTAGGAATATGATTTGACTTTGAGAGCCTTGAAGCTCAACCTATGGTAACTAGTTTTGCATAATTTTGTATTGAGTAGTAGGATAATAAACAAGGGTCCACAACAAGGGAGAGTTGCAAAGAAAACTAGCACCCTCATTGTAAACAAAATCCCACTTCCTGATACAAAGCTCAATGGGAAGAAAATGTGAGATTTGGAAATACAAGATTTGCAACCTACTCATGAAGTAACAACTCAAAGCTAACAAAAAGGTAATAAAAGAATCATGTTGATAGACGGAAAAATTCCTCCTACAACAGGGGACCATCACCCAATCAAGGTCCCAAAATAGACCTATACTTGTTTATGTTGGTGATGTCCATAGGTATGTGGGCTCGCTTTCAACTTAATGAATTGCTCCTCAAAATGAGACTTTCGATAATGCTTTCCTAAAACCTAAATGCAATCTGATCTATTAAACATAAATAAAACTAATTAATATATATATATATATATATATATATATATATATATATAACTATCCCAATTGGGATAAAGAAGTAGTTCACAATATCCCAGCTGGGAGCAATTAAAATGTTGATATGGAATTAAACGATAAATCACCAAGAACATGAACAATCCATCTTTCTTAGTAATTATGAAACGTAAACAAATGACAAGACTTATAGAAGATAACATCAAATGTCTCCACATCTAAATATAATCAGCGAAAAGAAATAGGATAATTCAATCACAAATTGAAAATAATTCCAAATCTCATAAATGAATATCATAACACATTCACAACAAAAGTGCCAAAATAGTCCACACACCATACACGGAATGTCCTTTCACTAATTATCAACTTTTGAATCTTTTATTAAATTCAGATAACAGTATACAAAATTCAATATTAAATTCTCTAGCCGAAGAAAATACTAACATTTGAAATAAACTAGATAATAGTATACAAGCCTAACTCTATATGTCAATCTCTCCCTGAGGTCTTAAATCCTTTAATGACCAGCTTGACAATAGTGCACATGTCGTTCTCTTCCAGATGATCCCCATTGCTACTGTAATTTTAAAATAAAATTCCACGATAACTTGGGCTCTCCTTCTCGTAATCCATCCCCCTTCCCTTTGAAACAAGAGTCTCATTTTATAATCCATTTTCATGATACTTCATTTATTCCATTTCTTCTTTAGATACAACCACTCTTGTTTTCCAAATTATGCTTTCCTCTTTATTTATGAATGTTTTTGGAAAATTGTTTCAAAATAAATATAACACCATTCAAAACATAATAAATTTTAATTTGTTATACAAGTGACTTTGCATTAATGATTTGGATATCTTATACGTTCTTTTAAATTGTTTGCCACAAATCAAGTTTAATTAATATAAATATTAATATCAATATTTGATAAATCTTATTCAAAAGATAGTCTAGGAAAATAATAAAAAGAAAATCAGTTAATATGAGGAATTTTGATTAAATATTCACTAACTTACTATTTTTTCTTTAGGATTTAGTTTGTATTTTTCTAAAATAATTGGAAATAATTAAAATAAAAGTTAAGAGTTCACAAAATTCTTGATTTCCTTATTTTAGAAGATTGACAAAATCTTTGGTTCCATTATTTTTAGGCGAAAGAGAAAATCTTTAACAAAAATTTGTTGCTTATACTTTTAATTTCTCAACTAATTTTATTATTTTTGATTCTCTTAATCTTTTTATTAAAATATTATAAATATATATAAAACTTAGAAAAAATCATAATAATTACTAAAATAAAATAATTAATGTGAAATGTGAAAATTTTTTTTTGAATTTATTATTATTATTATTTATTAAAAAATGTGAGAATGATTAAAAACTTTATTTAAAAGATCAAATTTAAAAATCTATTAAGTTTATTCAAAGTGTGAATAAAGAAAGTAAACAATTCATCAAAATTTATGAATGGTAGAGCTAATTCAATGAATGGTAGAGCTAATTCATTATCCATATTGAAATGTAATGAATTCTAATAATCAAAATGGATGTAAAAAACCAAAAACATCATAATTTAGGAGAAAAAGTAAAAAAATTGTCAAAGAGTAAAAGTTAATGAAAGTAAGGACTGTTAAAAACAATGCTTCACTCAAATTGAAAATCGTGAGCTCTTTTCCACTCTTATATATATTATTTTAAGAGGTGAATTAAACTTTTTAATATTTAACTTTTGATTGAATTATTTTAATCTACCAAAATGTCAAGTTAATTTATTTATGCACTAAAAATCAAATCTTAACAAAAGTGTCAAAACATTATGATAACCCAATGTTAAGCAAACATGAGTATGAAATCACTTTGATTAAGTCCATATGAACATGTAAAAAATATTGAATGATCAGAAAGCAAATAGAATTAAATGGCACAACCCCTACGCATGTAAAGAAAAATGCAAAAAAACAACTAGCTTTCGTGATGCAACAATCTTGTCTCCAAAATCATTAAGTTGCATTAAAAACATTTACATTTTTCATAAAACGTGTGTTTAATGATTCATCACTCTCATTCAAAACATACACCTAATAACATCAATCACCCTTTCATGGCTTCATCATATTACCAAGTCATCACCCCATGAAAAATAAACTAAAAGAATCAATCATAAAACACTCAAAACTATATATATTCCAATCTCTTATATATATTCTTTTAAGACGTGAATTAAACTTTTTAATATTTAACTTTTGGTTGAATTATTTTAATCTACCAAAATGCCAAGTTAATTCATTTATATACTAAAAACCAAATCTTAACAAAAGTGTTGAAACATTATGACAACTCAATGTTAAGCAAACATGAGTATGAAACCACTTTGAGTAAGTCCATATGAGCATGTAAAAAATATTGAATGATCAGAAAGCAAATAGAATCAAATGGCACAACCCCTACGCATGTAAAGAAAAATGCAACAAAACAACTAGCTTTCGTGATGCAACAATCTTGTCTCCAAAATCATTAAGCTACATTAAAAACATTTACATTTTTCATAAAACATGTGTTTAATGATTCATCACTCTCATTCAAAACATGCACCTAATAACACCAATCACCCTTTCATGGTTTCATCATATTACCAAGTCATCACCCCATGAAAAATAAACTAAAAGAATCAATCATAAAACACTCAAAACTAAAGAGATTAAAATAATCAAAAAAGAAAACAAGTTGTTTGACCATATAACTGCCCCTTCAAATTGATAAAATAAAGATAAATTGATGAGAAAAACACAATAATTTTAAAATTTAATGGGGGGAGCTTTTATTTTCACTAAAAATTAAGGGGAGCTATTGAGGCCTCAACAGATCTATAAGACAAAGCGAAACTAGAAAAGCATAAAGCATGTGACAAAGATGTTATGTACATTTTAAGATCTTCTATAGCATATCATAACATGCTGTAAATTATGAGCATTAACTCAATAAACAAAATATAGGTCACTTCATAGATTTTGTATGAGACTTCCAATCATGCAAGAGTGATGTTGTGCCTAAGGAATGAGTTTTATACATTAAAGATGAAAGAAGCATAATGTATGTTTAAATACATTACAAGTATTCAATATGTGTGTGATCATTTTCTCATGGTCAAGAGGATCCATATGTAGCTACTACGAATTATGTTAAAACCTCAAAGTGTCTCGTCGTGCCAGAATGACTTTTCACCAAAACTTCAACAATATCACCACTCAAAAAACATCATGTTAATAGCGATATCATTTATGTTGTGCTAAATGTCAACCTCAATTTGTTGTCATTCTTACATCATGCCAAACCTTCAATAATTTGTGCCACCTCAACTATAGTTCAATGCACCATGTCAATACTAAGTCACAACTAAGAGGGATCATATAGAATACACATTAGCTTATCTAAGTGGACTTAATCATCAATGGAACTATGCACAACCTAATGATCGACTCTTACCAAATCAACATGTAGCCTAATTGACCTAATATCATGCCCTGAAATCGTGATCAATCACATACACAACGCCCAAGATTGATCCTCTAGGACCACATATAACGTATGAGATTTGTGCTTGAGTACTCACATATTCCTGCCCACCTAAAGGTATGGTGTGCAGTCCACTCATGTGTTGTATTCATACGTGACATGCCCAATGATGATATGACAACTCTCTAGACTATTCTTATGTGATGGACCACCAATGTATTTATGTGAACCATGAACCTACAAAAACCTGGCTCTGAGTGAAGCACACAAACCAAAGACATTGTTAACCCATATGTTTCTAAAAATGTAAGGTCACAAAGATAGAACAAGAAAGATAGAAATAGTCTTCTTAACAAAAATGGCTTGATCTTTATTTGGAAGACCAACTAGTCTTATATAGAAATACAAGGGTCCACACAAGATGAGAAAAGATTAAAACAATAATACACGCGACTCGAGAACCATATATATATATATATATATATATATATATATATGTCCACACACAATTACACTCAAGTCAAGCAAGAACTAGAAATAAGGAAACCCTCAACAATTACTTCATTGAGTTGGAAAATGTTGGCCAAGTGAATGCATCCTCCTTGGGGAGGACCCCCAAGTTGCTTGTGTGGTCAATTGAGCTAGATATGGCCCTTAGGAAGAGAGAGACCTCCTTGGGAAGGGTGCCCAAGGATCTATATGCATTAGTTCCTCCTAGTTTATTTTGAAAGTGTCCCCACTTCCAACCCTAGGTAGAATTGACAAGAAAGTAGAAGATGTGACTTGATGCACCGATGACTCTAGATGATATAATGGAATGCTTTGGAATGTTGAGGTCCAACAAAGATGATAAACTGTGAAAACTATAAGAGTTGTCATTATTGAGGTGAGTGGTGATCTCCAAAAATGTGACATAAATTGTGTGTTGTATACCCTCGATGCCTCCCAATTTAAAAATGGAGCCATACAAATGTTATTGGCTAGTCGTGTAATCAACACCAGTGAGGTGTGATATCGAGGAAACTAAATGTCTATTGCGTACAAACTAAGAAAGATCTGTGTGCTAGGCCTAAGAGTATTGTGTAGGATGGCCTTCATGAGATATATGTAGATACCTAGAGTTGGTAGTTGAAGGAGGTACATTGTACAATCTATGTGAAGAGGGAGGCTAGCTAGCTCAAAAGAAAGAATCAAGCAAAATAAAATGTTGAATGTGCAAGGAGGTGGAAGAAGGGCCAGTGGGGATCTACTTCTTCCATGTGGCCATGAAGATGTTGTCTCTCCATAGAAAATCATAGCCCATAGATAAAAATTATGTCCACAAAGATACCCCTAACCACCATATGTGTTCCATGCATTGGGAAAAACCTTATCCTATATAGGAAGGATCTGACCTACATATGTGTGATAGAAGAAGGGTAGGGAAGGTGAGTCACTGGATCAGAGAGAAAACCTTAGCTTTCAAGTAGGTTGGAGTGCAATGACAGAAGATGGCAATGACTGAAAATCACCACTAAAAGCAATGTGTGGTCTACTATGAAGATCGAGGTAGTGAGTCTTCCCTGTTATAAAGAGAAGAGGATCTATAAAAGCCACGTCGAGGCAAGAGGCCTGGAAATGCTTGAGATTTGAGCAAGTTAACTTAGTAGCACCTGAAGAGTGTACAACCTGCTTGTCAATATGGTTGTAAACAAAAATAGAAATTCTTGAGCACTGAGAAAATGAGAGCAAACCCTGTAGTAGTTGACATGTAACTATCAGTTTGGAGGCAACGATCTAGCTAGGGGTGTATGTGCTCAATGACTACAAAAGATGGCTTGCACTAGTCTACATATGCCTACTACATTTGGGCACTATGTTGTGATTGAGTGTGACTAGATGTTTCTAACAGAGTGGGAAATTGATAGTTGGAATATGAAATATGCCTCTAGGAGATTGAATCCTAAAGGGAGTGTTGCCTATGTGAAAAGGCATTAATGGTGTTGAGGGATGAGTTGGTGTGCTCCAAGAGTTGTGAGTCCTATGTAGTCTTCAACTGAGGTATGGCGAAAGATGTTTTTGCTTATTGTTGAGTCTCTATTGAAAGTAGTGAGAAAAGGGTAAACATGGGTTGGAGAGGAGGATGTGCTAGAGGTTGGGATGGGATATAAGGTTTTGGAATAGGTGTGGTAGTGCTCATGGAATTTAGAGAGGGTTGGGGAAGAGAAGGGCATGTGTTGGGTATTAAGGGAAATATTGGCGAAGGGTGGATATGAAGAGAGAGGCACTTATTAAGATCAAGATGTTGTAGTTGGTTAAAAATTTTATTAGGGTTAGTGGTAGTGGTGTGTTTAAGAGAGAGGCACCTAAAAGTATTGGACTGAAGGATGAAGGCAAGATATGAGGTGGTATCCATCTCGGGAGGAAATTCAAGACTGGCTAACTGCAAAGGAGCATGGGTTTGCCCTGCGAGAGACTCAGGGTCTGAGACTGAATGTGAAGAGATGGAAAGATAAATATATTTACACTGATATGCATGAGACGTTCTTTGTTGAATTTCCTTGTTTGTTGTATGAATGGTTGAAAAGGAAAACTACTACCAATTCCACCTTGTGGCCTCTAGACCCAGTGATTTGGGATCAAGCCCCACTTGATAGGTTGAGTGCATTGGATAATAAGTGGACTCGGACCATTGACTTCTGGTTTGCTCGATTAAAGGAGGGATATGTCATTGAATTTGTTTTGGAGTACATTGATTCTTTCAATGATCCCGAAAGAAAATTTGCAAAAGGTCCAAGAAAACAAATGTTGGAATAATTCCCACTCTGGATCAAGATTTTGTTCGTGGAGAAATTGTTGATGCGCATGGATCCCAAAAATATGGTTGACTAGCCTCCCCCAGCGCTCGAGGGGAGGGGGTGAAAAGACGGTGGGGGGATGAGAGAGGAGATAGATCCATCAAGGAGGATCCATAAGTTGATAAGAATGAGGTAAGGAATGGGATGGAACTAGAAGAGAAGAGGAGAGTGAGAGTCAAGAGATACATAAGAAGAGTTTAGCTAAGAAGGAAAGCAGAGCAAAGAGGTGAAAACAAGTTAACGAGGGGTGCATGACGAGGGGTTAGGCCTAGGATGAAGAGAAAAGAGACTGCACCTGGAGGAAATGTGGAAGAGTGTGTTGTTCCAAAGAGGAGCACAGGTGAAGATAGTCCCACAAAGAGGTGAGGCATTGAGATTGGGGTGTCCAGTGGGCACACCAGTAGTAGTAGTAGGAGAAACAATGGTCCTAGCAGCCTAGGTGATGAAGTCTGAGCCCCTTGGTTGTTGTACAGTGTTGCAACCTCAGAGGAAGATGAGGCACAGAGTAGAGGCGTGAGATAAAGGAAGGAAGACATAGGATCCTTTAGTGGTGGGGAGAAGAATTGGCAATTGTAGATGGTCTTGCAGGGCTGGAGGTAGGAAACTCTCTGGGTACCCTCACAAGAAATGTCAGAGGGAGATCAACTTACCCCCCCTTTGAACCACCCCCCTTATGCATTTGTAATCAAGAGGGAAGAACAATAGATAGTGAGGCGATTAGAGTAGGAGAAGGAGTAGAAGGAGATAGAAGAGAATATATAAGTGAAGAAGAAGGTGAAGTTGGTGCTACTTCACCAAGAAGAGTATCAATGGTGAGAAGTTTGACAACCAACAATCAGATCAGAAGAGTTTGTTCGAGAGTGACAATGGCGAATTAAGATAGCACCTTGAGGCTACCCATGCTCCATGGAACAAGTAAAGATGACGTGGAACAATATTGGTTCACGTGCGAAGCAATATGGTCTGTGAAGAGGATCACAGATGAAGCCACAAAGATTGTGTCGCTAGAAACCATGTTCCAGGGTAGAGCCTTGACGTGGTACATGAAGTACAAGGCCACGACGCCAACATGATAGGTGAGGTCTCTGATAGAGATCAAGAGGGATTTACTGAAGGAATTTCAAAAGCCCAAGTTTGAATCTTAGTGTATTATTGAGATCAAGGAGATTAAGCAACAACAAGGAGAAACCGTGTGGTATTATGACCAATGATTTAATATTTTGTTGGATAGAATGATGTTCCAGATTCAGGACATACAACATAGAGATTGGTTTATTGTGGGGTTTATTTCCCATATCTGAGTCCCACTCACCCAACAAAAGGTGATGACTCAAGTGGAGGCAGTAGAAATTGTGATGTGCTTAGAAGCTACACCAAGAGGGGCAGAGACATCGACATGATTGGCGCACGTAAAATCGTAACTCGCCAATATGATGATGCAGTTACACGATATGGATAAGAAAAAAGTCATGTGCGAGCACATATGGTGTACCACATGTCGCTCTGAGGGGCATCGCAGGGATGACTGCCATGTACTTCTGAATTATGTGGCGATGGGAACATCGAGTCCATTCTCAACTGGGTCCTATATGGAATGGTGCGAACTATGCCAACAATGGGTCCATGTACCACCCCATTTYCCAACTTTGYAGAAGTATCAAAAGATGCATCACACTCCATTCTGTGAGTTATGTAAATCCATGGGACATGATTTCAATAATTGTCAGTCACTCTAATTGATGCAAGACATATTCACAATGCATTTCAGCTATAAGGATAACWGAAGGGTGGTGATCATGGTGGTGCGGAGAGATGCATATACCAAGGAGGTCCCAAAGGCAGATATGGGCGCAGTTGCAATCAAGGATATGGTGGGGGAGGTAGGCCCCCCACTTGTTTCAATTGAGGAGAAATTGGCCATGTATCAAGGTTTTACACCAAGCCACRCGTACTCTGTGCGTACTGCTATAGTCCTGACCATGTCACAAAATATTGTCCCGACTTAGTGAAGAAGTGGGAAGAAAAGAAGACACGTTGCAATATGGTGCATGCAGTTCCACGCATAAATAAGAAGAAAGATGAAGAATTCAATGTCCGTGTGGTAACCCGAGGAGGAGCGAAGACATGAAAGGACTTTGAGCAGGCTAAGAGATTGGGTTGGAAGCCAAAGGGGAAGATCATAAGGGCAGAACAACCCCCTCCTAAGTTCAATGCTTCCCATCAAAAGTAGTTTTTGCACGATGTGCATAGAGCCATTGAAGAAGAAAGAGCATGCAAAGAGTTGCAACATGCAACACGAAGATCACTTAAAGGGGCTTGGATCCATGAAGAAGTACAACGAGCGATGCAGAGGTCGCTAGAGGATCCCAGATCATTGAAGAAGTACAATAGGTGACACAGAGGTCACTAGAAGAGGCTCAAACCCGAGAAGAGTTGCAACGCATGACACAAAGATCATTGGAGGAAGCTCGTATGTGTGAGGAGATACAACGTTAAATGTAGAGGTCAATGGAAGATGCACTCATACAAGAAGATTTTTAACTCACCTATCAAAGCACGATTGAGGAACAATGCCTCAAGGAGTTGAAGTGTGCATCATGCGAGGAAGCATTGCACGATTTGGGCCACGAGACAGACACAAAGGATCAAGTAAGTAATTTCTTACGTTGTTGTTTGATATTGCTCAGTGATGTTGATGCTATGAAGAAGTTGATGCAAATACTAGCCACTTCTATGGGGAAGGAGCTAACAAATCAAACTATATCAACTCCCCTACAAGAAAGGGAAGTGTGTCATGTTAGCAAGCAAAACTGCATTGGCAGAGAGTTCAAGATGACTATTGAGCTTGGCGGTTATGACATGGATGAAGTCATGTTGGATATGGGATCTGACATGAATATTATGTCGAAGAAGTCCTGGAAGTCAATGGGGAAACCAACTTTGGTCTGGTCGCCCATCTAGTTGCAATTGGCAAACCCATATCGAATCTATCCTATAGGCCGACTGGAGCAAGTTGAGGTGAATATAGAAGGGGTGAAGACAAAGGCTAACTTTGAGGTCATAGAGACTATTAGTGACTCTGATATGTACCCTGCATTTCTTGGAATTGACTGGGCCTTTGAAAACAATGCAATATTGAATTTGAAAAAGACACAGATGTCATTTGAGATAGACAACGTGTGTGTGATTGCACCTCTGGATCCAAATGAAGGAAACAAATACAATGAGCTAGTGGATGAGGATGCATGAAGTTATGTTATTGAAAACATCTATAAGATCACTAGGTGTAGGGAATACTATATTAATCCCATCGCAGATGGAGAGTTAAGTTGGCAGAGCGTCAAGTCTTATGACACTGACTTTGAAGATGCCATGGAAAGGTGGAAAAACAAGTTGTATGAAGTCTCCACTCACAAGTGTGTGAGGACAATGAAAGCAATATGTTGGATAAGATTTAAGCTATGCAATGCCCCACGGTTTGATGGGATAGGGTCAGTAGAGGCATTCCTCATACGAATGGAAAAGGTTGTCCCCGTGGAATAGAGGATCTAGGCCATGGATGCAGTGGCCCAAGGGACACTTGCATGGTGGTGGATGAAACATCGCATGAATATTCAAAGTTGGGCATAGCTAGTTGAGTTGATAAAAGTTTGGTTCCTTCCCATCACCAATTTTGAATTGGCCAACCAATACAAGGGTACTGAGGATCCCCAGGAACACATTTATTTTTGTGAATGACGCTGGACTTCTAAGAATATTCCCAAACCCAATGGGTACATCAGTTCGTCCATACTATGGATATGATCCCTAGAAGATGGTATATTCAGGAGGAAATCATGAGGCAAATGGTAGATTTGACCCATATGAGCTTCCAATTTTGTGTAACATATAGCTTCACAGTAGAAGATCTGGCTCAAAGAGCGGCCCTCCTCCAGATTAAGGACTTTAAATTTCATTGTTAGCCAAAGGACACCACACTAAAGGTGGTCTGCTTATATCATCAACCAATGGCAAAACTTAAAGAGGTTGTCCATTGTTGGAAGGTCAATGTGGACAATATTGATGATGATGACCCACGAGGGATACAAATCAAAGAATTTGAAGGTGAGCATGCATTGGAAGGGAAAGTGTCGGAGGTGATGGCACCAAAATATAATAATATGATTAAGACAAAGAAACACAATATTGGCACTAAGGAAGCACCCAAAATGTCCATCATTAAAGACTATTGGGATAAGGAGACTGCCACTCAAGTGGTAGATTTACTCAAGGAATACGAGGACTTGTTTCCATGCAACTTTTCGTAAACAAAGGGAATCGTTGAATCATTGGGGGACATGAATATTCAACTTAAGTTGGATGTCAAACCAGTCAAGAGGAGGCCTTACCAGTTAAATCTCAAGTACAAGGAAAAAGTGTGCAAAGACTTGGATTGGATGTTGGATGCTAGAATTATTGTTCCTATGGAAGAGTCTGATTGGATCAATCCTATGGTGGTGCAACCTAAGAAGACCAGTGATATTTTAATCTATGTAGATCTGAGTGTTAAGTTTTTACTATTGTTATTAGATTATTTCCAAATTACATGAGCATTCAATGCATTTCCAAAACAACAACATAAAGAGGATCACTAAAAGAAACACAATCACAAGGTACACAACATTTTATCTTGGGAAATCCTCAATGGGAAGAAAACCCAACAAAATCTTCCTCAATAATAGATTGCCAATATAATGCCAAGACTAAGACCAAAAACACCAAGACTAAGCATGTGTCTCTCTTCTCCTTCCTCTTGTAACTGCAACTGCCTTCAAGATATGCACACTAGATGAGTGAGTGTGAGAGTGTGTACGTGAGGCACCATCCTCACATATAAATATTAGTTGAGGAGGATATAGGGTTATGTCCCTTCACATGGTAGGGCCGACTTCTTCTAGAAGTGGTTAAAACCGTTTTATAAACACTAGGGGCCGACTTTACAAATACCACCATATAAATATGGTTTGACCAATCCACAAAAGGGGATTTGATCTTATACAAGCCCTGACATGATCAATCCTGAAAGGGGGATTTGATATATAAGATAATAACTCAAATATAATTAGAATATTCTTCAAAGTTACATATTTCAACACTCCCCCTTAACGAGAAGGTTATTATACTGACATGACCTAGTACAACATCATCAACATGGAGCTGGAGTAACATCATCATCATCATCATCATCATGAAGTTGAAACATCAACATCAATAGCACGAATCTAGAACCACAACAACATCCACAACACGAGGTTGGAACAACAACGTCATCAACAACACGAAGCTGGAACAACAACAACATCATCAACATGTGGCAACAGAATGAGGCAGGTGTATCAAAAACAACATTTGTGGTACTCTGATTGACCATCCTTACTGTACCTTTGGGATCTTCCTAGGAATCATAATATTTCCTAGGATATAAAATCCCAACAAGATACCATGTGATACTCTGACAGATCGTCCTTATCAGACCTTCGGGGTCTGCCCAGGAATAATAAGATTCTCTTGGATATAAAATCCTAATGGAGCTACCACTACTAACCATAACTAGCATATACATGCATAGGTACTCTGACATACCATCCTTATCAGACCTTCGAGATCTTCCCAGGGATGATCAATCCCCTAGGATATAAAATCCTAATGAAGCTACATGTTGTTGGTCAGGATACCATAGTATCATCAACATCACTCCCCCTTTCGAGGGAGGTCCTTTTGGACAACACCAAGCTTGTCTCAGAAGTACTCAAACTTCACATGAGACAGAGGCTTGGTCAAAACATCTACAACCTGCTCATCTGTGCCAACATATTGGAGCTTTACAGCTCCCCTCAACACCATATCACGAATGTAGTGATATCAAATCTCTATGTGYTTCGACTTATCATGGAACACTAGGTTCTCCGTCATATTTATATAAATCTAGTTATCACATAGAATCAYAGTGGCTTCCATCTTCAGATCGAACAGACCTGTCAACAATTTCTGAAGSCATATGGCTTCATAACTGGCAGAACATGCTGCAATGTACTCTGTTTTTTCCATGTTGACAGCAATATCAAATTGCTTCCTACTTGGCCATGAAGTTATGGCYGACCCCAAACTTAAACAACACCATGAAGTGATCTTTCTATTAGAAGCACCTCCATCCCAATCTGAATCAGTATAACCATACAGTCTGAAGTCATGATCTCCKGTATAACAAAKACCATAATCCAAYGTACCCTTAAGGTATCTCATCACATGATTTGTTGCTACAAGGTGAACACGTCTAGGCTCCACCATATAGTAACTCAAGGTGTTCACAACAAAGCATATATATGGTGTGGTATTCATCAGATGCATCAATGATCCAATAATATGTCTGTATAGAGTAGCATCAACCAATTCTGATGAAGTATCAACCAAGAGCTTCAAATTCATTTCCATGGGTGTGTTCATGGATTTACATTCCAACATGTCAAATATCTTCACTATTTCAACTGCATACTTCCCTTGGTTAAAGAAGATCTTCTCTGGGCTCTGCCAAACTTCAAGACCTAAGAAATAATGCATCAACCCTAGATCTTTCATCTCAAACTCTGCAACAAGCTTCTTCTTGCAATCTGTGATGAGCTTTTTTTCTCTTGTCAAGAATAAATTATCCACATATAGTAGTAATATAACTGGCTCATCATTCTTAACCTTGAAGTATAGGTTAGGATCAACTATACTCTTGTTAAATCCCAAGCTTGTCAGGAAACTATCAATTATGCCATACCGAGATCTAGGAGCTTGTTTCAACCCGTACAGATCTTTCTTCAACCTGCAGACACGAGTCTTTCTATCTTCAACTTCAAACCCTTCTAATTGTTCTATATACAGTTCTTCAATAACACAATTTAAGAAAGTTGTTTTCACATCCATTTGGTGTAACTTCCACTTCATATTCACTGCAAGAGCTATGATGGTTCTGATAGAAGTGTATCTGGCTACAGGAGCAAATGTTTCTTCATAGTCAATACCTTCGTTTTGATAAAATCCACGAGCCACAAATCTTTCCTTATGTTTTTCAATACTTCCATCTGTTGTATATTTTATTTTGTATATCCACTTGGAAGATACCACATCTTTGTTCTTTGGTATGGGAACTACTTCCCATACATCATTCTTTATAATGGACTGGTATTCCTCTATCATGGAGTCCATCCATTCTTTCTTCTGAGTATCTTCCTCAAAGAAAGTAGGTTCCTTCTCTACGAGATCACACATTAAGGGCATATAGTTGGAGAATGGCTTAGGCTTCTTGTTTTGTCTTATGGTTCTTTTTGGGGCACCATACTTCTCTACATCTTGAATAAGTTCTCTGGCCCAAGCTAGCTTTCTCTTGTGAGAGATCGTCATACGGGGAGGTTCTTGAGATTCTATCATATCATGATCTTCTAAAATCTCATCATCATGGGTAACTGTAACTTCCTTCATGGATTCTAGGAGTTACATGTTCTTCTTCATATACTTCTTCAAGCTGGTATTTCCTTGATTTTTTGAGTGTTGTATCTTCATCAAAGGTTACATCTCTGCTGATCTCAATATGATGGTAACTTGGTATGTAAATTATGAAGGCCTAAGAGACCTCACAGTATTCAACAAATATTCCCCTCTTTCTTGAAGGATCCAACTTAATTCTCTTTTCTTTTGGAATGTGTACAAATACTGGACAACCAAATATTTTGAGATGGCTTACTTATGGCTTCTTTCTGGTGAACATTTCTTTGGGAGTTTTGAATCCATGTGCACTATGGGATAATCTGTTTTGGACATATACTATTGTTCTTGCTACTCCAACCCATAAGTGCATTGGAAGATCTTGATTGTGAATCATAGTCTTTACTGCTTCCATACTTGTTTTATTCTTTCTTTCTACTACACCATTTTGTTGAGGATTATAGGGAGTGGTGAGCTCCGTCTTAATCCCGACATCTCTGCAAAAGCTTCCAAATTCATTTGAAGAGTATTCTCCTCCATTATCTAACTCGAGTATCTTGCTTTTCCTTCCAGAGAGGTTTTCTACCAAGGGTTTGAATTCCTTGAAGTTTCCAAGTACTTCATCTTTTGACTTCAAGAAATAAATCCAAGTCTTACTAGAGTAATCATCAATAAAGGATACATAGTATAGATACCTGCTTAGAGAGGTTTATGGCACTGGAACACATACATCTGAGTGGACAAGTTCCAAGATTCCTTCTGCTTTC
>JASDQU010108690.1:136699-146904 GCA_032191745.1 Picea mariana | reverse complement strand
AGCTGCGGACTGTATTGAAAATCAAAGAACATGTGCGTGGAAAAGCAAATGTAATTCAGGCGCATGCATGCGAGACGCGCATCTGTGGGGTGGAATACCCGCGCGTTTGTGGCAAATTACCGAGAAAGAAACTCTGGATGGATTTCTCTCAATTCTCTTGTGAATCGACTCGTTAGCAGGTCGACGGAGGCCGGTTTGTGTCTCTGCAAGTTAATAAAACCAAAAGGAAAGAAAAATAAACCCAAATGAGGGAGGATTTGATACCTAACTCCCCAGTGGAGTCGCCAGTCTGTTCGCACCCAATTCGTCACCTGGTGAGAAAATCGAGTGTGCTTGCATGCCCTGATGGGTCTTGCAGGGCACGACATCTATGGAAGGAAAGGGTTAGAGGAAACAAAACAAACTACAATCTAATATCAACTGAAAACAAATTAAAACTGTGAACATATGGATAAAGAAACAATAAACACAAAAAAGACACCGATATCACCAATGGTTTTGAGCTGGTCTATTGATGAAATCAGAGCACGATGAAGGAAGAGAATTGTGGTTCCTTCTTCCCCCAACGGAAGGTTCTTGAGGCCCTCAGACAGTTTGCTTTCCTTACAATGAGAAGAACTGAGTATGGCAGTGAAAGAACTCCCAGTGATGTTGCGGATGTGTTATCGTTAAAGAATGAGTCCTTAACAATCTGAGCAGCATAACAATGCTTGAAATTCCTTCCGAAAACAATGTATCTTCACGGCTTTTTATAGCAGATCCTTGGGCGATTATGTAACCTCTTCAAAGTGTGAACAAGGGCCCTTTTAGGGATTTCTTAGGTCATTAACCCGCCGACTCTGTGGATTCGGCTCAGATTTGGGAGTCAAATCAGATTGGGAGCCGGTCCGTAGGTGGTTGAGAGGTCGACCTATTCAATAAATGCACCGTTTTAGCAGGTGCACGGGTTTTTATGCTGACAGTTGTGCGTCAAGTGCGCATGTGTGCATAGCACGTTCTTGTCCTGAGCATGTGCGTGCGCACCACACTACTGTAAAGTGCCCTTCAATTTTTGGTTACTTTGTATAGTTTTTGACCCTTCTGGAATGCTGTGAAATTAATTCAGTGCCATGAATGACTTCATTGTTGTTTTGATGATGCGGAGTTCTTGTCGCCATGTGCAGATGAAATTTCAGTGATAACACCCTTGATTGTTGTGGAGAAATGGATTGAACTATATTTACCTCAGATATTTGAGTTGAGGGGAGTTTGATGAAAGTGAATTTGATCTGGTAGTGGGGGAAGTGACTAAAACATTGGTCATTTTGGTCGACTATGAATTGGACTGGGTTTTGACGGAACCGATAACTCCGTATGCGTGAGCGGTGGAGGATGGTTTTGATAGATCGATTGATGGATGGGGAGAGTTTGGAATCAATTCATACAAAGTACCGAATTGGGAATAAACCAAGTCTAGATAGTGGGCACAAGCAATGGCTTCCTCTTCTGTAATGACAACACCCATGGCTATGTCACAAGCAATTGGAGGAAAAAGAGATTTGGTGAACCATTCAGCCAACAATTGCTCGAGAATGGTTGCTTTGATCAACCATCGTCGTCATCTCCACTCATGAATATGATCATAGATATGTACAAAGTTGGTATGGTGAAGGGAGGTAAAAAATTTTGTGTCGGTTTCATAGTGGATAGGTAATTGGAAGTGCATGAGAAAATCCATGCAAGTGAATTAAAATGTTGAAAAGTTTTGCATTGTAATTCAATGTACCATTTAGTCGTTGTACCCATAAGTGTACGCTGGAAAAGATGTAATCGGATAGAATCATCCATTAGTGAATTTGATGAGCACCATAGATGAAAGGTCATAACGTGGTTGTTATGGTCTTCACCATGTTTACCGTCAAATATTGGAATATCATAAGGCAATTTAGCAGGAATAACTGGTCAAAAAGGAGAATGTAATATGGAATCATTAGTTAATCTTGACAGATCCAGTAGATCTAGAGTGGATAAGAACGATAGTTGTCGATTGACTTGTGGATGATACTAGTGTGGCATAGGGACACCAGTAGGACCGTAAACTGGTTGAGGTGGATAATTGTAGCCAACGGGCCCTCCCATGTGCTATTTTTGTTGACCAACAAAGGTAGGATTTATTTGTTAAGGAATGTTCATAAAAGGAGAAGGGAAACCCATTTGGCCCTAGGGAGGATAACCAATGTAACCAGGGGGAGGATAGTTTGCTTGATTAGCTTGAGGTGGATAACTATGTTACCCTTGAGGAGGGTAACTAGGTTGACCCTAAGGAGGGTAAGGATTTTCCCCTTGGGGAGGGAAAGATGATTGACCTTGAGGACCCCAAGTGGGATTCAGGACTCCCGGGAAAAGTTGTCCAGAATGTAGTCCAGAAGGATTGGGATTTGGGATTCCTCCTTTCAAGGTGGGGTTTAATGGCCCTCCTTGATATGGTTGATGGAACTGACCTCCTTGGGGTGGTCCCCAGGATTTTGGGGGGTTTCCGGTGAATAAAGGTTGATATTGTCCCTCTGCCATTGGTTGGGTAGCAACTAAGGTATGACCAGTAAGAACGGGTTTCCCCCCAATTGTATTTTTCATGTTGGAGGGCGATTTTCGTCGGGTAGGGATTTGGCCCGCAGTTGGTTTTATTTGTGTGACAGGTTTTTTCATTATGTGATGTGAAGATTTCCTAAATGGATTTTGTAGAGTATACGAAGCTATAGCTTGAAGAGGGATGGGAGGTGTAACTGTCGAGGTACTTTGCAACTGACTAGGTAACATGACTCTTGTTTCACTTTGGAATTTTCCTAAAGTGGTATCAATATTGATTGTTGGTTCGATGAGACAGTTGATGGAATGACTTGACAGTCTTTCCTTTGCACTGATGGTGGTAGAGGCATGTGGAGGGTCAAAAGGTGGTTGGATAAAATTAAATTTTCATAAAGGTCTCGTCCTTATGGAGTTCTTCATATAGAACAAATAGGAGTTTGATGTGGATATACCATTTCATTAGAACGAATAGGGGTAGTATATTCTTTGTTAAAATTTGGTTGTATCGATTCCATATCTAATTGATTATATGGCCTTGATGGTAGGCTGGGGTAATCCTCTACTACAATGTTACCTGAGGAGTCAAGTCGAACAAGGAGTGGATCAAGAGGAACTGACAAATTCAATTTAACATGAAGGGTGGAACCTTCCTCAATCGTAACTAAGGCTCTCTCGGAATTTGCTAGCAAAGGAGTATCAGCACTCCCAGCTTTTGAATGGTTCTCAACCTATTCATGGTAAGTGTATTCAGGTAAGTTAAGAGGTAAGGGTTTGTAGCCTTTTGGAGGGAACCCCTCCATCCTACATGATCTACGAAGACCCCTATCGTCCACAGTCTCAATTGTTAAGGAAAACTAAAGTAAACAAACAACACTCGCTAAAAATTCTAGAAACCAACAAGTAAACAATGCCTTCTCTCAATGAACGTACTAGTTGGTTATGAAATCCAATGTCACATGATCAAATTGAGAAGGGGATAGGATATGAGTGGGTGGATCAATTACGTTGGTGACTTGCTTAACAGACTTACACCTTGGTGCAAGTTTCCTCATAGTTTTACTGGTGGGTTACCCTCCAAGGAGCCTGAGTGAGTTTGACCAACATC
The DNA here is from genome assembly GCA_032191745.1 of Picea mariana. Classification (NCBI taxonomy): domain Eukaryota; kingdom Viridiplantae; phylum Streptophyta; class Pinopsida; order Pinales; family Pinaceae; genus Picea; species Picea mariana. Next base: position 143,234 of record JASDQU010108690.1, on the reverse strand, counting down.
TGTTCCAGGTAAAACAAAGACTTCCCTTCATCGTTACCTTGTGTAAGGAACCTAAATATTGTGGCTACTAAGGATACCAACTCGTAGTGTGCTTATGGGTGGGTACAGTCGACAGTCGAGTCTAAACATATGGGTAGGATATCAAGTCTGAAATTCTTCAAGAGAACTAAGGACAAGTGGACCGGTAAAATCCAGAGGAATCTGAATGGATTCATAATTCATGAAGCTCCAAGATCAAATGAAAACATTTGATCCTCAAGAACCCCCAATATACAATCGTACTACTACGATAGGTTGAGCCTCAAAGGGATAATCTTTGTTTCTCTCCCAAATGTGACCTTGTGTTTAACACTTCTGTGAGAGGGGGATCCCACCTATGTTTATATAAACTTTGGATTTACTCTCCATATCGCAAGATTCTGAGTTTTTCTTGAATTCTTTAGAGAGTTATTCTCGCAACCTATTCCAAAGATCTAGTCCTAGTCTATTGTTGGTGTAAAGATCTTAAAAATAAAAGTTTCTAGTTTGATTTTAATTAGCTTTCACTTTTAGGGTTGTTCGTTACACAAAGGTGAATGATAGTGAAACTAATGATGTTTGAGACTCAATTCCCAAAAAGTGAAAAGAATGAGATGTAATCTTTATTTTCAATGAACTTCTAGCTACATGAAGGATAAGAATTTATTTTCTTTTGTCACTAACAAACACTCAAGAATGCAAAATTTTATGTTTATTTCATTCTCAACAAAAATTCAAACAATCGCCAAATTATAAAGAAAATTTTTCCAATATCCAAAACCAATGCATACAAATATTTCTTTGTTTGATTGCAAATGTAAATTGAAAAGTTCGTCTTATGCTTCTTGCTTTCACTAATAATGAAAATTGAATTCACTACTATGATTTTAAAAAATAAGAAGCAAAAGTACACAAACAAAGACACTCTCAGTGGTCAATAAGAGACTAAAAGAAGAACAAACTATCCACTCAAAGAAAAACACCAAAAAGAAAAAATCGGACTTAATAGCCTTCCGGAATTGAGTAAGGGATCAAAGACAAAGTAAACAACAATGTGATCAACAAACTTCCTTATGACAACCTCCAATCAATATGATAATCGAAAAGAGCAACAAAAAGAAACCAAGTTTTTAGAAAAAAGGTTGATTTTGCAATAAGGAAAGACAACACAAACTCAATCAAGACTAAAAGAATGAAAAGTACCAAGTTTGAGTCAAACAGAGGACAAGATCTGACAGAACATGATCCGATTCAAAGAAAAAGATCAAATGATTATGCCCAACAAGCAAACATTCAACACTTTTTCAAAGCAAGAAAAAGCGGTGCTATGGTAATCAAAGCACTAGAGCGCTACAATTTTCCTTAATACACTCAAGGGGAGCACCAATCAAGAAATCAACACTCTGAATTAATCTAGAGATGGGAGCTATTCCTTAGAAAAGTTTTAGAAAAACCCAGAAAACTCAAAAACTCAGGGAAATTCAATCAGAGACTCTATGAGACAACTTAGCAAAGATGAAAATATGGAAGGATAGATTAAATCAGCAAACAGGATCTAAAGATAGGAAAGAGCCGTGGAAAAGCCAAGGAAAGAAAAAAAATCGAAAGTTTGGTTCCCAGTGGAGTCACCAATTTCTATTACAGAATAATTCCCCTGCAGACAGGTGAATTTTCCCTTGGAGTACAGACCCCTCTACCAAGACAGAAAAATACCTTTGGACACTACCATTCCTATAGATTAGTTATTCCCATTGAAAAAGAGATAACGAGGGATAGTATGATGTACCTCACTTTCAAATTTTGTCCACACTGCTCCAATCTGAGAAATCTGAAAAATCCCTGCAATGGATGACAAGAGACAAACAAATATCTCCTACTCTAATGGATTATAAAAAATTGATCTATTTATGAAGATTAAAACAAGCATACACAAGTACATGTAAACACATACTAGAAGGAAATAGGCCAAGTGTATTGATTAGAACTTTAAAGAGACACTTACAATCTTCATATGATGTTGCGGCGGCCTCTCCAAGTCCTCCTCATCCAACCCTTGCTTGAAATATCCACGATCAGAATAACAATGCTTTGTTAATTATTTTCTTCTTTGTTCACCATGAGAATGCCTCCATTTATAAGATTTGAGAGGATCAACCACCTTCGTTATATTTGGGATTAGTTGAGGATATGGCTCCATTAGGTGTGATATCTCCCTTAGATCTAGCCTAAGGGTTATATTCGAGCCAAACCAACTCGACCCATTCATAGTTGTCCTTAGAAGAAATAGGGATTTCTTCCAATATTTGCTCAACCAATTCGACACTCCCTTACAATGGGAAATAGAGTGCTACAACGCTCCCTGGTAGATAGACAAAGAACACAAGCACTCCCTGTACATGAGCAGGGGAGCGTTGATCTTCCAAAAGTTGTTAAGATGACCAATTCTCATAGAAAAACACTTTGTTATGTCTGTCAAATTATGGGGCTTCTTATTCTAACATGTTTTATGGGTTGTGTCAAGTGTTTTCATGGTGTCATTTTTTATGTGACACTTATGTGACGAGAATGTGACACTTGCGACAAAAGTGCAACACTTATGACAATGAGAATGTGACATTATCGAAGAGATTAATTTTGATGTGTAACAATGACCCCCCAATTTGCAGGCTACAACCTAAAGGAATATCCAACCGGAAGGAAGCTATGATCCCCTTTCATTTCCCCTTCTTTCCACCCTGAAATAAAAGTGTAGACTCAACCTATCATCGACATTGTCACTCATAATCAACCTGTAACTGATAATCGACCTGTCACTGATAATCAATATGTCACTGATGATCAACTTGTCATTGATAATCATTGCCCCTGATAATCAACCTGTCACTATCATCATCCAACCTATCGTTTTCTCTATCACTTATATTGATACCTCATCATCAATAACATCATCAATAATACCATATTCACTCTCATAAATCATACACCAATACCATCACTAAGATGTGCATCAAATCATATGCTAAGACTTGTGTGTCATATCATCTATATAACAATAATGTGGCATATCCATAAGCCATGTCCCAAGATATGCCTCAAACATGTGCCATAACATCCATCAACCATGTACTAAAGAGTGTACCATAACATCCATCAACCATGTACCAAGATGTTCCTCAAACATGTAAATATATACCAAATCACATCTCAAACTATGTGCCTAATATCCAAGATGCTCCTCAAACCATATGCCAAAATCATGACTTAAGCATGTGCCAAACCATCCAATATATCCCTTAAATATATACCATAACCATCAAAATAGAACATAGACAAATCATACATTTAGTCATGTAGAAACTCGATGTATGTGATCATAGACCTACAGACCTTCCTCAACTTCAACAACAAGAGAATAACATCTTCATCAAACTTTACTTCAGTCTCGTGGAACTAGTTTTTTTTATTGGTCACAAACCCTAACTCTAAACAATCATATATTTGTACATGTAATGAATAAAGTATGAAACTTGTACCCAGTATTCTTCAATATCTTTTCTGAAATTTCTCCAAGTTTCACTCCCTAAATCATCCTTGAAAAGGAGTTATAGTGAAAATGACAGACCTTGCTTAATTATGTCCTATTCTAGAGGGAGAACTTGTAGAGCATGCCACACGTGGAATGTTGGATATGTGGTTTTGAAAATTACACACAAGATACTATGGACTATAATATTTCCAATGCAATCAGTCTAAAAGAATTTGGATATTCTATGAAGTATTTATGACGATTTTTCTCAGAACACCTGTTTGAGACTAGTTTCGGGATTAGTAAAAAACCCTATCTTTCACAAAGTGTATCTCCAAAAGTAAAATGACCTAGAATCTGAAAGATTTACCATAGGTACCTTGACATGTGTTTTCAAAATCCTTCAAGTTTCAATATCAGACTCATTCTAGAAGAAACATTATAACGAAAATGGTAAGATGACCTTTAAATAACATACCTTAGAACACATCATCACAAGATTTCATCCTCCCTTGGAATTTCTCCCTTCTTCACTTCATATTCCCTCTAAATTCACCTCATATCTTCTTGGTTACCTCATATAAAAATCAATTGAGTTTATGTAACAAATTAACTCATGGGTACCTTATTTATACTAGATATGGCACCCTCTTTTTAGGGCCGACTTGACCCAAATAAAATTCAAAATATTTTTTAATGGTTATTCCATTGGGGCTGAATTTACCAACAATATCCTTAATATTTATTTTAATAGTCATTTCAATGGGGCTTACTTGTAACTTTTTTACAATAACTTTTCTTCTTTTAATTAATTTGGGGTCGATTTATCACTTCTTGTTACAATTGTTTAGGGTTTCTTAACCATACTTCGGGGATTCCATATTCAAGAGGGAATATCTCCTCAACCGTGAGGAACCACGTGGTGTACTACTAACCATTGGAAATAGCATGATGAGGAGTATCCATGTATGAGGGTTGTGCATGCATTTACAATGTGCTTCACACTCATTTTCTTCAAACAACTTTGAGCTTCATGACCACACCTTTGGGGATTCTTAACCACTTAACCATTTAACAATATTTCCATGGATTCTTGTAGAATTATTCAAAGAATATTCCCATGAGGGCCATGCTTAGAGATATTCCATAAGGGGACCACTTTGTAGACTTTTCCCAATACACCCATCTCTTGGACTTCTTCTAGGGTTGACAACAATTATAACTAACTTTTCAACAATCTCCCCCTTTGGAATTGATGGAAACACTCATACTCCCCCTGTGAAATTGCTCCCAATATTTCTCTGCTCATGTTTCTCTTCCCCTTTGACATCAATGGAAAAGGGTAAATCTCTTTGGGGATGCTCCCCCTATATTCATGATTATAATATTTATCTTCTTCTTTTGTTCTTTCTCTTTCCTTTTGACGTTAAGGGTAACTCCCTCTGATTATTTCTTTCCCGTTTTCCTCTTTTTCAATATGTCGTGTAGATAAATTTGGGGCTTCCTGTATATTCTTTCTTTCCTCTCTTTTGGTTCTCTTTGTCCATTGGTTCTTCCTATTACTGTCATCTATTGACGTATAGAAAAAAAACATTCATGTTAAGGTTTATTCATCACTTGAATTCAAGTATTCATGGATTATCATCTTCACTGAACTGACATCAATGACATAATCATCCAACAAAATTCTCTTGAAAGTATAAATCTTCCTGACAGATTCTTTTTTTCTTGTTGTGCATTTTACTACTTGCCTTCCTGGTTGGTTTCACATGTCATTACACCTTACTTCCGAATCATATGCTTTACAATGAGTCCATCTTCCTTTCTGCAATTCCTTTTGAGTTCATGTTTTCATACATTTCCTGTATATTCTCTCATTCATGTCAAGTATAGTATTCTAGACCTCCCAATAATATTTGCCCATATGTCATAACAATTGTCCATGAATCCACTACACAACTCCACACACTATTGACTAATCTGCCACTTCATTTTTTTGAGATATTATTTTAATCCATTGCAGTTGATCACTGTGTATTCCTTATTTTCAATATGAATCAAATATGTCTACTAGTCTGCTCTATCTTCAAATCAAAATATGCAAGTATTCCTGGGGATAAAAATTGCTTCTTGATAAACCTATCTGTCACAAGACATTCTGCACTTTTTTCAATCTAAATATTCTTTCCCAAAAACTGCAAACACTTTAGACTACCCAAAATATAGTTCTTCAATCTGTAACTATAGATTAGACTCCCCCTCTTCAATATGAATATTTTTGGGAGTCTCCAAGGAAGAAGTCTTATAAAAATGGTTGAAGTCGCCCTGCTACAGAGTCATCTTCCTTTTCATATGTATATTCATCGTCTTCCTCTTCTCTTGTAGATTCATCATCTTCCTGAATTCTTACATCTTCCTTCTTTCTTGTAGATTCAACATGATCTTATACTTCTGCAATTCCTGTGAGTATGATCTATGGGAGCTCTTTATTCACATGTTATTCTTATTCTTGTTTTCTTCTCTAAACTTCCTTGTATCTGATATCAATGTTTTCTTTCATGAAAGTCTTCATAATTCTTCTACAATTGTTATCTATGTGTCCATAATTTTAGAATTTGTAACATTCAATATTGTAGGAGTCCACATAAACATCTCTTGCTTGAACATTTCTTCCATACACTCTGAAATCTACAACTTTATGTCCAAATTTATTACAAGTAAAATAATAACCATAAATGAAACTTTGATACCTGGGAATGAATGATGTTCTTTGTGATGTAGTCCTTCTAAATTTATCTCTTAGCTGATCTTCTCTTATGTTGTTTCTTTCACAACGATTGAAGCTTCTTTGATCCCTAAAGGTAGAAAGTATTCTTGGATATCCATCTCTTCTGTAATCTTCTTCTTGATTCTTCTCCATTTCTAGACTGTTCTCCTTTCAGGACTTGCATTTTTCCTTCTTGATGGGGCCTTTGATGATTTATGCACAAC